>WBNM01037393.1:0-16454 GCA_013399055.1 Ramphastos sulfuratus
CCCAGTTCAAGAGAGACAGATATTCTGGAGAGAGTCCAACTGAGAGGTATGAGGATGATTGCAGGACTTTAACATCTCTCTTGTGAAGAAAGATTGAGAGAACTGAGGCTATTTAGTCTTGAGAAGAAAAGGCTGAGAGGGGATCTTACTAATGTCTATAAATATCTGAGTGGTGGCTGTCAAGATGAAGGTGTCAAGTCTATTTCTGGTGGTACCCAGAATAGGACAAGGAACAATGGATATAACCTGGAACACAGGAGAGTCCACCTCAACATGGCAAGTCTCCTTCTTTGGACACTTTCAAAACCTGCCTGGACATGTTCTTGTGGAGCCTGCCCTAGGTAATCTTGCTTTGGCATGGCACACACACATATACCTGATAATGATTGATGAAAATTAAGAATTAATGTCTTTGCTGGAGTCCAGGTTTCTGTATTCTTTCCAGCACATATCAGTAATATTTAAGGCAGAGAAGACAACTCTTTCATTGACTTTAAATACTGACATGTCAGGAAATAGGGGTGGAAATCATGTTTAATATTCTTAGAAATGCAAGGCATTTAATTTCACTTGTAACAGGTCTGAAACTGGTCATAATAAAGTACCTAAGGATGTTTTCAGTGTTTAATATCTATGACAGATATCTGCAGAAAGTAGATACAGACAGTGATGTTACATGTCTGGCATTAATCAATAATCTCAACATCTGTTTAAAAATTGCTGATCCCATCTGGCCAGTGCTAAGTACACACTAACAGTTTCAGACCTTTTACAAGTGAAATTCAATACCTTGTATTTCTCAGAATATTAAACATGATTTCCACCCCTATTTCCTGACATGTCAGTATTTAAAGTGTGTGTGTATGTGTTAGATTTATGATTTGGAATCCTTAACATTTGCTAAGAATTAAATTTACAAGAAACATCAAAAAATATTTTTTTTTCTGGAGTTCCTATGGTGTTGCTGAGCAGTAATACTTTAAAACAGAATCACAGAATGTTAGGGGTTGGAAGGGACCTCTTGAGATCATCTAGTCCAACCTCTGTGCAAAAGCAAGATCACCTAGGGCAGGCCACACAGGAACATGTCCAGGCAGGTTTTGAAAGTTTCCAGAGGAGACTTGCCATATTGTTTAAAGATCTATTGGATTTCTCACAGTTTACTGAGTATCTATTATGAAATGTTAATGGAGTGTACCACATGTAGAGCAAGATGATTTGCATCCCAGACACACTGTCCTATCTAGACATGTGAGTCCTTAGTGCTTATATGCTTGTCTTTATTGACATGGTGGGTCACAGGCTTCATTCACTCTTCACATGCTCAAATATTTGTGAAAAGTCCTGTGTTATCTAGTTAGGTATTTACCTAAACTAGGCACTGATCACATCCAAACTTTAACCTACTGCTTTGGTATTATGAAATGCTAGATTGTTTCAAAGCATGGATATGCTCAAATCAGCAAGATTTTTTAAAATTATTTTTTCAGATCATTCTGGATGGAACTGCAAGCAATCTGAAGTCTGTTCACAGAAGCACCAAATGGCTTGAGTGAGAGACCTTAAAGATCCTCTCGTTCCAACCTCCATTACACCTACCAGAAACTACAACAGCATGGTTGGGAACTCATCTTCCAAAAATGTCTGAGCTGACTCAGTTCCTGAAGGGAGGAAAGCAGATGCATTTTGCTTTATGAATTTTAAGCAAAGACTTATTTTTAGGAACAGCTTAAGTTTAATACATTGACAAAAAACTTGAGATACACTTTTGAGGATTCCAGTCAGCCTGGAACTGCAGTGAGCTGGGAATGACATAATGGCTTCCAATATTCAAGAACTGTTAAACAGGCTTCAGATTTTAGAATTAAATATATGTAGATGTATTACTAAAGTAAGGATTTTTAGAGGAAATAAATGCTTTTTCATCATATTGATGGATAAAACTTCATAACCATGAACTAATAGTATACTTAAAGAGGCTATTTGTTACTTGTATATTTTATTTAAAAGATACATTTGGAAAGCTTTAAGTCAGCTTCACTGAAAACATTTATTTAAAACTGTGTGGCAACATTCAGCATCTTGTTTATAAGTATATATAAGCAGAACTGGGAGCAGTTCAGCTTGACCAAGGCCTGTAGAAATCAGCCTTCAAAACAAAGGGGTTTTGTGTTCGTTTTGAAAATATCCGGAGTTGTATGCTGGTTGTAGAATTTTGTTAAAGGGCAAAGAGACACAACTGCTTTTACAGCTGTTAAGCACCAGGAGAATTCACAATAAAAAACCTGCAATCCAGTTTTAGGGGCATATGAGCTTTAAAATCCAAAAGTGCATCTGCTTGCACTCGTGAACACCCTTTCAGTTGCACAAGACAAGAACCTGAACTGTTAATTGTATAGATGTTAATTGTACAGATGCACATCCACCTAAAACTTTACCTCAAATGTGTGAGTTATGAAATTACTTCTGCCTTAGCTGTAGCTGTCCCTAGGCAGCACCATTCCTTGAAACAGGTATCTTGTGCCAAAGACCTAGTCACTCTGTAAAAGCGATTCCACAAACTGCTGTCTCATGAGGAACTAGAAGAATCAGTTCTCTCTAATGCCACCTGTGAACTAAGGCCTCATAAACCCATGTGCAGTATGGACAGCATTTATGCTCTCTGTGGTGTATTCATTCTGTCAAAAGATGAAGAAAATATGTCTGTAATCATTCTGCTTCAACCCTCTGCTGCCACGTGTCTTGTTGCTTACCAAACATTCCTTTGTCATCCTCAGAGCTAGAACAAGGTTCTTGAAATACCTGAAGTCCTGTAAAAGAAGGTAATAGTGGCTCAATCATAAAAGTTGAATCATGCCTGAACTTACAATTTCATTTTCCCACCTGAACATACTAAGAAGTTGGAATTACACCATCTTCTTCCCGAGTTTCTTGTGCCCTGTCAAGATTAGCATCCAGATGAAGATGACCTAGCATCTGGGTTATGCTGAATCCTAAATAGCCTGCCAAAATCAGTGCTTGTCTGACATCAATTTAGCATCTGGATGACAGAAAGCTCAAGTGAAACTGGATTTTTGCTTCGCAACAGAGCACCTGTGTCAAATAGTGAGGCACTGGGGTTGTCGTTGATCCTTCAGTCTGCCAATAGCAAAAGTGTTCTTTCCATAACTAGTTGTACATTGTGTCCTTTTCCATCTGCCTGACTCCTGACCACAACAGTATTTGCAACACTGACCTTCATATTTCATTGCTGCAACTCACACTCAGGAACAAAGCTTCATACTATAAAAACCTCAGCAGTTGTAAAACACACCAGCCCTATGTATTTAGCAAGAGGTCATGGTGATAACTGTGCCCTGGAGTTCAGCTGGCTAAGTGCTGAATGCAGAGTTTGATTTCAAAGTCTGTCCTGATAATCAAAGCCTTTGTGAAATAGGATTTAAGCACTTGAGTGTCATGATATCCCTCTAAATTCTACTACAGCTGTAAAATCCTTGGCAAATGAAGGAGTGTTCCAGTACAGACACAACAGGACTTTTGCAGGCATGGGACCTAAACTCTGTCATTTGCTCCCACATCTTAAGAAATAAGCTGTAGGATCTCTCACAAACAAACTCTCTTTTGGTCTGCCTCTTCCCCAGTTTGCTGCAGATACACAAAAATGTACACAGAAACACACGTTTATGTGCACATAGAGACTCAAACATGAAGCTCCTTCTCCTAAAAGCTAGGAAAAAGAAATATTTAACTGTTTCAAAGTGGATACTGTGGTAATGGGGGATCTAAAAATGCATATATGTGCAGACATTTTATGGCATGAATTTTTATTCTGGATATCATGATTAATTATTCTGTTTAGTCCCATTGCACTAAAATTGTTTCTCAAGACTGGAGGTATGCTATTAGGTACTATATTAACTTGGTTTTTAAAAAGTAAAGTTTGTCATTTTATGACAGCTGGAGCAACAATTTTTATCCCTGAACAATAAACAATTTCTTTGCAGCTTTAATTTTTTGTTTAACTGGTTACCTTATTTTGTGCTGCAGTTAGAGCTCCCTACAGATAGTTCCTTCCATGCTGCAGAATCTCAAGCCTGTTTTCCCAAGGAAACAAGATTTGGATACTTGTATACTTGTCAGTCTATCTATCAGACCCACTTCACCATCCACTGTTCAATTTCAGAAACACTGGACAAGAGGTAGAAAGCTCAAACCCAGTGTAAGTACTTAATGAAATTGTCAGTTGCCAAGTGACAGAAATTAGAGGGAAATGTCCTTGGAGAAAAAAGTTACAGGGTAAGCTTGGTATTTAATGTGAGGCATGTGGTGCTCAGCAGCACTTTCTTGCTTGTGAATAGGCTTCAGCATTTGCTGGTAGGGAGGAGAAAGAAACCAGGGAAAGTCAGATAACCAGGCCTGAAGAGGGGTGTAGGGACATGACCCAAATCCCTATGAAACTAGATGTCATTAATTTTGCTATTTGTGGAGCAACCTATTCTTCAGTGTTATTTTTGATGTTACTTGTCTATTTATAACAAATCCTAGGGATTAATTTATATACAGAAAGGATACAGAGCTGGAAGCTCTTATGTATTAGTGTAGTAATAATTTTCAAAAGGAGAGAAAAATAACAATTCCTAATAAAAGGATAAATGTGCACATACCTGCCACTGAGATTATGAGTTTCTAGCAAAATCTACCTGGATGGGATAGCCTAAATGGCATATTTTAGAGCCCGGAGGTGTTTGTATCACTTCCTAAATCTCATCACTCAGGTTTTTATGTTGTGATCTTTAGTGACCTCTGAATCAGTTTTAGGTAATTGTATGAATCATTTGGTAATCTGATAATTGAATTAATTCAAATTGGTAATTAAATTGATGGGCACATGGAAAACGTCTGGCATATTTGATACTGCTTTCAATGCTCTGAAAGCCTGTACAACACAGAGAAGGAAGAAAAGTGCATCATCATATTTTCCTTAGCTAGGTTTTAGAGGACCTATCACTGCGGCATGCTGGCAGGAAAAACTAGAAAAAACATACACTGCCTGTTCTGCAGCAGTTGTCTGTCTAAAATGTGGGGTTCAGATTCCTGAGTTGTCTT
Source organism: Ramphastos sulfuratus (assembly GCA_013399055.1). Taxonomy (NCBI): domain Eukaryota; kingdom Metazoa; phylum Chordata; class Aves; order Piciformes; family Ramphastidae; genus Ramphastos; species Ramphastos sulfuratus. The sequence goes on from WBNM01037393.1 coordinate 5,107, forward strand.
TCACAATACTAAAGGTATTCTTACAAAACAATGTGTCTCAGCCGTTTGAGGGTATTCAACTTGCTTCTGAAATGGTGAAGTCAGTTGTGCTGGTCCACTTCAGGAATAGTGTAGTTTGCTTTGCCTTAAGTAAAGGGTGGGAAGAAAAGTCAATTTCTGTTAATTAAAACATATTCTAATGAAAGCGTAGACAAGAAAGTTCGTCCCTTCTCATTGCCTTTGCGTGAAGAATGTTCAGTAATTTGCATTCATAAGAATAATCACATTAATGTTGCTTCTTCTGAAGCATCCTTCTCTATTTTGGAATTTATGAAGCAAATCGTATGGCCTAACTGCATAATCATTGATAAGGGTGCATATGTTGCAAGCAAAACCCAACTAAACATGGTTAGAATCTGGGATCAGAAATTCAGTCAGACTACACTTGGCCAGCAGGGCAAGGGAGGTGATGCTGCCCCTTTACTCTGCTCTCGTCAGACCCTATCTGGAGTACTGTGTGCAGTTCTGGAGCTCCCAGCACAGGAAGGACATGGAAGTGTTGGAGTGGGTCCAGAAGAGGGCCACAAAGATGCTCAGAGGGCTGGAGCAGCTCTCCTATGAAGACAGACTGAGAGAGTTGGGGCTCTGCAGCCTGGAGAAGAGAAGGCTTCGAGGAGACCTTAGAGTAGCCTTCCAGTATCTGAAGGGGGCCTACAGGAAGGCTGGGGAGGGACTATTAGAAAATCTCGCAATGACAGGACAAGGGGCAATGAGTTTAAACTGGCAGAGGGAAGATTTAGACTGGATGTTAGGAGGAAGCTCTTTGCAGTGAGGGTGGTGAGGCACTGGAACAGGTTGCCCAGGGAGGTTGTGGCTGCTTCCTCCCTGAAGGTGTTCAAGGCGAGGCTGGACAAGGCCTTGAGTGACCTGTGCTAGTGGGAGGTGTCCCTGCCTATGGCAGGGGGTTGGAACTAGATGATCCTTGAGGTCTCCTTCCAACCTTACCATTCTATGATTCTATGATACACCTGACAACACATTCATCTACCAACCCTGTAAGACTCTCACCCTGCACAAGTGACAAGTTCTTTAAGCACCAGTCTAGGCTTTTCCTCTGGGTAATCAGAATTGCAAGATCTGGTCAGCTAGAATCAAAATCTGGGGACTCAGTTTCATGAAACGTTACCATGATGGTTTGTTTACCTCCTCCTCTGTGAATGCAACTAACATTGATACCATCATTTTCGACACAGAGATAACACTATTATTTTCAGGTAGCAGTAATACTTATGGACTGGAGAATATAAATTATTTGATTAGGTAATAATTTAACTGGTTATTATTTAAATTATCACAAGAGGGCATTAGTCAGGGACTTCAATAAGGAGTAGCAATGAGCAGTTGTCCTAGATTGTAACTGCACTCGATGCAGTATGTGCATTCCTTTGGAAGCACAAAGGCTACATTTAGAGACCTTCTTGTGTAAAACTGCTGCTAGTCATGCATTGCCAGTTTTGCAGCTAGTGTGATAGCTGCAATAATTTAGTGTTTACAGAGAAATTTCTGTGGTTAGATTGCCTTGTAAAACAGAACAGATTATTACATAGTTGTTTAGGTTTGTGAGGTCCACTGTATCACTTGAAGAATGTGGAGCTCGGGGTGGCTGGTTTTCTGTGGATTTTTATCTTGTAGTTTACTTCACACATTACAGTTCCTTGATATCTAAAATGGACATTACTCAGAGCCATTTTTTTCTTACTCCAGGCAGTACTGAAGTGTCTGTTTCCAAGAGGACTTTTAAAGTACTCTGTGCCCAAACCAAAGTTGGTTATGGGCAGACAAGGGTTTAAAATCTTCACGCAGTGAGAACTGAGCCCTGTCCCTGTATTCTCTAAGAATAACCAAGCTAATATATCAGTGCTTATTAATTTAACTGTATATGAAGGAACCTGTCCCTTAATGCACTGAGCATATTGTTCTGAAGTCACGGAAGATGGAGCTGGAGGACTCGTCACATGCAACAAACTGTGACTATATTTCAAAATAATAATGTTTGGTTTGAGAGATAATCATGTTTTGTTACTGTCTATATTCAAACAAAAAGGTGTACAAAGGGAAAGGTTAGGTAGTGTCTATAGATCATTTTAAAAGTAGGTTCACTCAAAAAGATGCAAACTAAAGTAACATTCCACAAACTCTACAGTGTTGCAGGAAGTTTCCGTATAGATGATGAGGTATCAGATGATCTGTTGTAGCCTTCAGCTGGTCTATCAGAGACTTCCTTCTAGGGACTTTGGGTGAATCACTTCATGCTCTGTATCTCAGCTCTCCTTCCAGAGCATTAAGATATAATCTACTCTTTTGACTTTACATTATTTCATGTAACATGTATTTTGCATTTTATGCTTATAATGCTTGTTGAGGTCGTTAATTCAAAAGACTATAACATAATAATGGTATGGCCTCAGAGTAAGATAGTTTCATATTCAAGCTTTACTTAGTGGTTGAAACTAATTAGTTTCTCAAACAAAGATGAAAACAGTTCAATATAAATAGGTAAAAAGCCTAGAGGAGCACCTTACTAAGCAAATAAGTTATAAATTAGGCACCATTCAAAACAGCTGTAAATTTTCAAAACCTCTTCTATCCTTGTGGTCTCCAGGACCTTGTGTATTATCTACTGCTTCTTAAAATCCAAAAAGTTAATAGTTACACAATAAGGCATTTGCAAGCTAGCAAGGGAATTAGTTATGTTTAATTACTTTTCTGGTAATCTGGTTTGTGGTAGTTTCCTGCAAGGCTAAGCTAATCAGTAAACAGAAAATCCTCCTTACCCTTCAGTAAAGACTGGATGGAGATTTTGTATTGTTATACGAAAAGCAGGGAAGGGCTGAACGGATTTAGCGACTTTTATTTCCTAAGACTCTTATCAAAGCAGTATAGAAGGGTGCTGCATTGGCAGGTAAAAGCTGCAGCTCCAGTCCCTCCTCGCAGTGAGAGTACGTGACTTCCCCCAGGGGGAAATCAGGCACAAGGCGAGTAATGACAAAAACCTGTAGACGTGAGGCTTTCGGTGCTCAAGTACTGTGAAAGTGCCCCAGAAGGCAGCTATTACTAAGGGTGTAAAAAAGTATTTCTAGATAGCTTGCTTACAGTATTAAAAACCCACTCAGGATCAAGTAAGTTGTGGTTTGTGGGTTTTTTTTGTTTTTGTTTGTTTGTTTGGGGGTGTGTGTGTTAGTTTGTTTTTTTTGTTTTGTTTTCCTTTTTGAGACTTGCAAATGCAGACTGATGTGCACTCAGAGAGCTGCTGAACAGCTGCTTTACCTGCGCCTGCTGCTTCCACCATCCTGCCCGTTCCTGTGCTTCCTCACACAGCGTGACAAATGTAAAAAATAAAGATTGCAATAATCCTGAGATGGACTTCTCAAACCACGTTTCTTATCAGATCGTCTAAAGATGCCGCATGTAGTCCTTTTAAAACGAAGACCCAGATGCGGTTTCCTTTCAAAGGCCTTTTCGTTAGAGAAGCTTAAAAACGGGGCAGGCCAGCTTAGCAGCGAGGCACCTCACCGACGCCCACCTCAGATTTTCAGTCTGCTTCGTACCCATTGCTGTCGCCATCACCTAACGCAAATGGCTCTGTTTTACAAGCTGTTAGCAGGGGAGAGGCCAAGCGGAAGGCCGCGAGCCGATTTAGGAGCATCCCTTTTGCGGCGGGGACCCGGCCTCCCGCCACCGCGGGCGCCGCCAGGTGGGCGCAGCCCGCTCCCCAGCCTACGTGCCTCCGGGCCCGTCCCGCCCGCCGGGGGCAGCCGGTGGGGGCAGACGCGCGCCCGGCGCACGCGCAACCCCACCGACGAGGCCCGGAGGGGCGGCCACTCCGCCACGCGCCGTCCCTCCCTCCCCTCCCTCCGGCCGCCGCAGTTGGTGGAGAAGTCCGCACGCGCATGCGGCGCAGAGCCCTATCCGTAAGCTCCGCCCCCGCCCCGCCCCCGCANGCCCGCCGTTCCCTGCTGCTCTGCCGGCGGGCGGCGGGGACCTCCTCCGCCCTGCCGGGGCTGCCGCTTCTCGGCGGCGCCCACCAGCGCCTCTTCGCCCTCCGTGGGTTGAGTCCCGATGCCCGCAGCGCAGCAACAGGGCGAGGGGCAGTGGGGACCGGGCCCTGCGCGCTGCGGCGGCGAGGCTGCGGCGGACTAGGGGCGGCGGGCAGCGGGTTCCGGCCGTCGCGGGTGGCGGTGGTGGTGAAGACAACGCGGTACGAGTTCGAGCAGCAGCGGTACCGCTACGCCGGGCTCTCTGAGGAGGACCTTAAACAGCTGGTGAGTGGCGGGAGGGACGGCGGTCCCGGCCTTCTCGGGCGCTGCCGCCGGGTGCGGCGAGGCCCGTCGGTGGGGATGGGGCCGCGCGAGAAAACGTTGAGGAACTAAACAAGGCGATGCCTGGGCTCGCGAGTGGGCCGTCGGGCTGGCTTGTCCGGTGTGGGCCAGGGGTCTCCCCTCAGCTGGGTTAACAGGCTGGTGGTGGTGACCGGGGCGCGGCCACTTCCAGGCGGCTGTGCCTGTCCCCCCACCTCCCCGGGCCCGTGAGCGCGACTTGGAGCTGGCGAGCGGCGCCGCCCGCCGCGGTAACCTGGGAGGGAGGGTCTGAGGCTAGTCGCTTCAGCGTCCTTCATTCAACTACTGCAAATTACTAGGGTATTTCTGTAGTAAGCATGTTTGCGTTTTATCCTCTGAGTGATTGCGGCTGCTTTCAATCATCTGCAGATTTTTTTCCTCGCAATGTGTAGCATAAAGGCTGTATTTAGAGAAATGCACGCTGAGGAAAGTGTGTGATGTTGTGAAAATTCCCTCCGCGGCTTAGGGAGGGCTCATTCATTTACTCGTGCTCCTGTGTTTTGTTTCCTTGCCTCACTTCCTCCTTCAGGTATTTTTCTAACAACTCCAGTAAAACAGCTGAACCTCTTATCTATGTGTCTTGTTACCGTTTTTAGAAAAGCCTTTTTCTTTTTGAGAAAAGCCTTTTCCTTTGAGAAAGAGCACAAAACTAGTATTGTGCAAACACAAGTGGCTCTCCCATTAATGACGGTATGCTGAGGAAAGCTGGTCTATCTAAGAGTTGATGTATGCACTTGGTGTCTAGTGTCTTCACCTCCATCAAGCTCAGTGACCCCATCCTGTCCTCTAGATAGCCAGTGACTGTCTCCTTCCAGTGCTACTCTGCCACGGGTCACCAGCTGGAGCTACTTTGTTTGCAAGCAGTCTTCGCAGACCAGGTCATGAGCTTGTATTATTTATTATGAGTAAGTGCATTAATATATGCCTTTGTAGTTTTTGATCTCTTACAACTGGAAATATTTTAGTCCTCTGTTGGTTCGCCCTGTTTGGATTAAGCTTGCAGATGTGCTTAGCTTACATAGTGATGACAAATTGCCTTGCTTGGTAATGCAGTATGATAAAAAGTACAGTGTCTAAAGCAAGATAACACATTTTTCTGCATATCACTTGGTCATCCACCTCCTATGGAATTCCTGTCAAGAAATATTTACATGTTTTTTTTAAAAGCTCTCTAGTCAAATTTCATATGGCACCAAAATTAACGTGGAAACATAATTCTATGTTTTTGCTCTCAACTACACTCATTTCCCTTCACATGGTGGCTGTGGAATAGCAGGGTCTCTCAGAGCTTTTGTCTTCATTTAAGCCTCCTTTTAGGAAGTATCTCTTGCATACAAAATGTAGAGAATCAAGCTGTCTTAAGCATACAGCTAAAACCAAGAAAACCAAAATGGTGTGTTTAGTCATCCTCCCTTAACCACTAGTGTACAGGCAAGACTGGGGTAGTGAATCAGGTGAGCAGTGTTCTTGACTGAATGTAGCAACAGGTGCAGATTCTCTTGTCACAAGAATGCATGTTTGGCAGGATCAGCAACCTGCTTCAGTCTGAAGATGCATTTAAAAAAAAAAGTTATTCTGAATACACAGTGTATGATTGTAGTGGTTGCAGCAACACAAGTTTTTCCTTTTGGAGAAATGTACAGATTGAAGATAATTCTCTGTATTTTGGAGAATTATAGACTTTATTCTAGGAATGAGGATTTTTTTTATGTGCAGCTTTCCCTTGAAAATACTTTCATGTGAGGAACTGAAGCAATCAAATTCAGTGTTGCCAGGCAGACAAAGCCTGGTGTTGCCAAACTGCATAACAATATTGCTAGGCCATTGATGTATGGATGGGAATACAAAGATTTATGCAAGAATGCAGTGGAGAGTTGTATGTTTGAAACAGGAATTAAGAGAGTCAATTAATTCTCTTTACTGTCTCTGCATTAATTTTTTCTAGCTGACCCTTAAGATTTTTTTTATATTTATATTCTGCTGTGATTTTTTTCCTCAGATTTCCTGAGCTAATGGTGCCTCTGGAAATATATTGGGTGAAGATTCAAGAGACTCTTACTCTCTCTGTTAGGGGCAGAGATTACTTCTTAGCAGAGCAATTTCTGCCAAGTGCTGCCTCTGTCGCCTGTCCTTTGTGGGCAGCTTGGGAACATGATGTGATTTGCCTCCAGAAGTTAGATGAACTTTATGCTTGCTGTGCCCCTGCTTCTTCAGGGGAGATTTCAGAAGCTGCTGCTCTCTGAGAAATGAGGCCAAACACTGACCTTAGACGTGCAACTCCTACCTAGGGTGATGCTTTTTACCTTGGGGACTGTGAATTGAAGCAGTCACACAGAATGGCCACACTGGTCAAGGTGGGAGTCAGGATTCACATTGAAACCTGCTTTTAGGTTCACATCAAACTGAAAGCAAAAGTGCATAGGAAGAGTTTGTCTTGCCTGGTGCTGTAAGCTGTTATCTAACCCAGACCAGACTGGTGATGGTGGGAATCCTGTTACAGTGCAGTGGGACCGAGTGACCCTAGAGCTGGCTTGTGTGGCAGCATGGTGACATGAGCAAATCTGTACTAGTGCCAGCTGTTAACCGTCGTAGGTCTTTGGATGTCCAGATGCTGGCTATCTGAAATAGAGAAAATAAATTTCAAGGCAATATGTTAGAGGCTTGTATTTGAGAAGTCTGACTGGGCCTTGTTTGCCTGCTGGCTGTGGGCAGAAGAGTTGTTTACAAGTTTGCAGATAGTGACTGATGTCTCTATGTGGAAGCTTTGGATTTTAGTATAGCACAGTAGTGATCATCATGGGTTTAAGAAGTTGTGTGAGATTACTGAGACAGGAGAGCAGACCTGAACTTTGCTGTTGCAATCAGCGTGTTTGCATATTAAGACAAAGTGTGGCAAGTCATATTATGCAGAAGTGACACTGCATGTGTGTCTTTGGGTGCACATCCTAATTAGATGGGATTTGTTCCACGTTTAAGGAGACTACAGATGAGTCAGTGGCATAGACAAATAGTAATATGGTATGAAATGTAGCATGTGTCTCATATAATGCACTACAGAAATCACAATATACTCCAAGAAGCAGAATATCTCAATATTGAAGCTGGCTGACACTTAAAATGAGCAATAGAAGCCCTGAGCATCTAAAAATACTGTGGCCTTTCTTCTGGACCCACCAAGTGAGTTGTACTATGCAAACACTATTAAACATTGAAAAGTTTAAGCCACAAGGTCACGGTTCATAATTCAGAGATGGGACAGGTGGAAGAAGCAGTTCAGACAGCAGAAGAGCAGAACAGATAAGAGAGCAAGGACAAATACTTGAAAGACTGTTTAGTAGGTTTGCGGAAGATTAAGTCTTTCATTGCGTTTCTGCACACATGTGTGCTCCAGGTAATTGTTTTTAAATATCCTGTGGCAGGCATTCTTAACACAGTTACAAACAAGTCTTTTGAATCTGTTTATAACTGTACATGTGACTATCATAATTAATACTCTGATTCTGAAATATTCTGAAAAGCATAATTAATGATCTGAAGGCTGCTGTACAGGAGAGGTTTTCATTTCCTCTCTACTAGAGACCTATAAAAATGAGAGATACTTCTAATACCAAGAAATAAAAATGCCTCAAAATGCCCCAGCACTTTTTAAAAAAAAAAGTGTTGCATCAGTAAATTGTTAATCAAAGCACACAAGCAGTAATTTTTTTTGGTCTTAATGAAATTTGAAGAAACTATTTGATTTATTACATGTGCAGTTACTAGCTTTATGTTAAATACAAATGCTAGTCCTTTCCCTAAGTCTGCACAAATAGTTTCATCACTGGAAATGACAACAATTCAATCTGAATTTCTTCTAACCTGGTCATTTGGATTGGCATGTAAATATAACTGGTTATAAAAACAAATGATCCAATTGACTAGTTGAGGGCTACTGTGTGTCCTGGCTGTTGTATTTCACTCTCAGCAAAACCACAAAGACCAAGCGTTGCTGCTGTTCATATGCAAACTAAGAAAACTTAGTATCCTAGTAGGAGGTAAATCTCATTTTTGAGTCCTGGGTGTTGGTTTCTTTTTGTTGTTTGCTTGTTTTGTTTTTTTGTTTAATAGTACAGTGTGCAGCTGCACACTTCTCACTGCTAGAAGGTATCTAGGGAAGATCAACAGTTTAGATTTCCAGACATGTTTAACTTGCAGTTTAGATTACCTTTGAAAGTGTCTTGTTGAATGAAAAGTTATGTTTGTTTTCATGTTAACTGGTGGAAAATGGGAAGGACAGCAAGGAGTTAGAGGTCTGAAACAAAGTTTGGCCCTTTTGAACCAATGCAACAAATCAGGAGTCATTTCAGAAATCCAAAGTTCACAGAGGTTTCTTGAAGGCTAGTATCTGGGTAAAGAGGAGATAACCTGTTAGCAGGATATATGGCCTCCTCCAAAAGAGGCACAATATGAACTCATCTTCAGCATAGGGCACCAACAACATGCCAAGCAGAGCTGGTCAGGAAGGAAATGTCTTCCAGCAGTTAGGAGAGTTTCAGTTGGAGCTGCAGTGTACTTCTGCACCACAATGTTCTTCTGCATCTACAGGCAGCACCGGAAGGAGAATCTGGAGATTTACAGACAAGGTTAGTCTGACCTTGATGCCAGAGAAGGTCATGGAGCAGAACATCTTGAGTGCTGTAGCACACCACTGGCTGCCCTAGGCCTGGACTGGTGTAAACTCTGCTGGATCAAATGCTGGCTGGCTGGGCCCAGAGAAATGGTAGCAAATGGAATTAAATCCAGTTGGCAACCAGCCAGAAGTGATGCATCCCAGGGCTCAGTGCTGGGACCATTCCTGTTTAATACCTTTATCAGTGTTCTTCGTGAGGAGAATGAGAGCACCCTCAGTAAGTTTGCAGATGACACCAAAGTAGGTGGGAGTGTTGATCTGCTGGAGGGTATGAAGGCTTTTCAGGGGGCCTGGTCAGACTGGATTGATGGGCTAAGGGCAATCATACAGTCTTCATCAAAGCCAAGTGCCAGGATCTGAACTTGGGTCACAAAATCCCCATGCAATGCTATGGGGTAGAGTGGCTGGAAGGCTGCTTGGTAAAAAGTGAACTCAGGGTGCTGATCAGTTGTGGCTGAACGTGAGCCAGCACTGTGCTCACGTGACCAATAAGGCCAACAGCATCCTGGTCTGCATCAGGAATAGTGTGTCCAGTGGGAGTATAGAGGTGATTGTCCTTCTGTACTCTGCATTGCAGAGTCCACATCTTGAGTACTATGTTCAGTTTTTGGTGTTGCAGTATGAGAGATAGAGAGTTACTGGAGTGGGTGCAGAGAAGGGCAGTGAAGCTGTTGAAGGGTCTTGAAAATAAGTCTTAGGAGGAGTGTCTGAGAAAGGTGAGGTTTAGTGTGCAGAAAGGGAGGGTTAGGGGAGACCTTATTGCTCTCTACAGCTGCCTGAAAGGAGGCTGTAGTGAGGTGTGTTGGTCTCTCTTAAAAAATCACAACTAATAGGACAAGAGGAAATGGCATCAAGTTAAGCCAGGGCTTTCACAGACTGGAACAGGCAGCCCAGGGAAGTGGTTGAATCACCATCCCTGGATGTGTTTAAAAGCCATCCAGTTACAGTGCTGAAGGCATAGTAGTGGCCCTTGCGGAGTTAGATAATGTTCTGGTTGGACTTGGTCTGGAAGGTCTTTCCCAGACAGTGATTCTGTATTGAATTTCAAAAGTGAAGATAAACAAATAAACACTGTCATTGTGCAACTTGAAAAACATCTATATCCACCTCAGTTTCCAGTGGACTACCTCAAAAATTTTCTAAAACAAAAGAAGTCTTTGGCTTTGTATGGTCTTGGTGTAGTATGACCTCTGTCTTGTTTCTGTGATTCTGTGAATTTGTAGCATACAGAACTCATTCTGGTTGGAAAAGACTCTGAGGATCACCAAGTCCAACTGATAACCCTAGTCTGCAAGGTTCACCCCTAAATCATATCCTCAAGCACCACATCCAGGGCTGGTAACTCAAACACCTCCCTGGGCAGCGCATTCCAATGCCTGATCACTCTTCCCACAAATTTTTTTTTTTTTCCCCAGTATCCAGTCTAAATCTACCCAGTCACAGCTGATGCCATTCCCTCTTGTTCTATCACTAATTACCTGTGAGAACAGACCAGCACCAACTTCTCCACAATGTCCTTTCAGGTAGCTGTAGAGAGCAATGAGGTCTCCTCTCAGCCTTCTCTTTTTCAAACTAAACAGACCCAGCTCCTTCAGTAGACTGAGATTTATTCTCCCCTCCCCCTCTGCTTTCAATATTAGTTGGAGCCAAGTACAGTGCTACTAGCTTTGGAACACTTTATATGAAGAACATCTATTGAAATAATACATGTTACAAAAGAAGCAGGGATGGATGTCTGAGCTCAACAGAACAATGAAAAGCTTCACAGTTCCACTTCATTAAATAATTTTCATGTTTTTTTAAAGATACTGCTTCCAAATGTACCACCTGACATTTTTGTATCTACAGGAGGATATAGGGGTAAATACACTAATAGGTGCTACTTTCTAGGATAGATAAATATTTTTTCCCTCAAGAAAACAAAAAAACAAACAAAAACCTGTGATTTTCAGAAAACTGCTGAATGTATCAATTTTAAAATTAGAATTCAGTTGGACTTTGAAGTTTACATGTTACTTTTTTCTTCTGTTGCCATCTGGAGTACTGTGTGCAGTTCTGGAGCCTCCAGCACAGGAAGGACATGGAACTGTTGGAGCGGGTCCAGAGGAGGCCATGAAGATGCTCAGAGGGCTGCAGCAGCTCTGCTATGAGGACAGGCTGAGAGAGTTGGGGCTCTGCAGCCTGGAGAAGAGAAGGCTTCGAGGAGACCTTATAGTAGCCTTCCAGTATCTGAAGGGGGCCTACAGGAAGGCTGGGGAGGGACTATTGACAAGGTCTTGTAATGACAGGACAAGGGACAATGG
>WBNM01037393.1:20084-39378 GCA_013399055.1 Ramphastos sulfuratus
GTTCAAGGCACGTTTGGACGTGGCACGTGATGCCATGGTCTAGTCTTGAGGTCTGTGGTAATGGGTTGGACTTGATGATCTTTGAGGTCTCTTCCAACCTTGCTATACTGTGATACTGTGATACTGTGATACTTACTGTGAAAGTTGCTGTCATGTCTAAATCTCGACATCTTTTGCATGCAACTACCAAATTCAACTCCCCTCTTAGTTCCAAGTGATGCTGGAAAAAACACTGAAGGTTCAGGGTTGTGTTTCAAAGTTGCTGTGGCTGTCCTGTGTGGTAAGACTCTCTTCTGTGAAGCACTTGAAATATGTCTCCAAGGTGCAGGTTTCTAGCAGGTTTAGCCATGGCTAGCTGCTCAGTTTATGTATCTTGGGGAAGTGTGGCTGGAAAGCTGTCTAGCTGAAAGCGACCTGCAGTCATAATTGACAAGGAACTCAATATGAGCAATCGGTGTGCCCAGCTGGCCAAGAAAAACAATGGCATCCTTGCTTATATTAGAAATGCTGTGTCCAGCAGGAGTAGGGAGGTGATTGTCCCCTTGGACTCTGGTGAGGCCACACCTCGAGTACTGTGTTCAGTTTTGGGCACCTCATTACAAGAGATGTGGAGGTGCTGGAGAGAGTTCAGAGGAGGGCAATGAAGCTGGGAAAGAGCCTGGAGAATAAAATCCTATGAGGAGTGACTGAGGGAGCCGGGGATGGTTAGTTTGAAAACAAGGAGGCTGAAGGGAGACCACGTCACTCTACAGCTGCCTGAAAGGAGGTTGTGGAGAAGTTGGTCCTGGTCTGTTCTCACAGGTAATTAGTGATAGAACAAGAGGGAATGGCCTCAAGTTGTGACTGGGTAGATTTAAACTGGACATTGGGGAAAAAAAATTTTCATAGATAGGGTGGTCAGGCATTGGAATGGGCTGCCCAGAGAGGTGGTTCAATCACCAACCCTGGATGTGTTTAAAGGTAGTTTGGATGTGGTGCTTGGGAATATGGTTTAGGGTGAACCTTACAGAGTAGGGTTATCAGTTGGACTTGGTGATCCTGAGGGTCTTCTCCAGCTGGAATGTTTCTGTGATTCTGCGATCTTGTCTTTTCCACTTCATTATCTACGTTTCAGAAGGTGAATCACACTTTAATTCCATTTATTTGTATGCAGATAATTTTTACATTATGAAGTAGGAAAGCTTAATATATGGTTAGAACCCCTAAGAAATCAAAATGTTTGCTTTTAGCATAATAGGTGAAGATGTAACTTAATTAGTAGTTAACACTAGAACGTAGTAACACTACTTGCATGTAACTGTAGATTGCCAGTCTTTGACTTTGGTACTTAATAAAATTTTAGATCAGTGTTACTTATTTGTCAGGGTGGCTCAAGGGTGTATTACTTCAAGCATGTGCTATATTCAAAGCTGTTTCTAGTTCAAAATATAATAGTTTTGCATTTTTTTCTCCCCATGTACCTGTCAAAATATTTAAAAAAAAATCAGCAGCAAAACCAAGAGCAGTTAAATTTGTCTGTGCTTGGGAGATGTGGTTAATCAGAAGAACAATACCTGAAAATGCAGGACTTTTAATAGAGCAGTACTCTACTTAGAAATTACTAGATGCTTACACCTATTGTGGTCGTAGTACTTTCCTCTTTAGGTTAAAATTCAAATTTATGTGTTTCACAATTGCTCTGTAAATGCATTTGTGTGGAGATTCTTTCTTTAAGAGATTAGGCTGATTGTAAAGTAGAGGCCTGTTCTTGTTTTTCTGCTGGAGCGCGTGTCTGGGCAAGTCCATTGTGGAAATACGAGAGAGTAATCATTTCATATGAGAGAGTAATCATTTCTAGATTTATGGATATATGGGGTTTTTTTGTCGGTTTTGTTTGTTTGTTTGTTTGTTTTCCTTTTCTCTCTAGTCAAACATTTAACTGCTGAATGAGGAGCAGTCATGAAACAACTTATTGCTACACCAAGGCATTAACTCCACCTTGGTGCACTGGCAGCTTAAGGCAACATGAAGGTCAGTGCCATAAGTTCAGGACAGCTTAGCAATTAGAATATGAATATATATATATATATATATATATATATATATTAGGCTATAACCAAAATATATTTGAAATGTTCTAGTGTACTAGCATGAGATGTAGAAGAATTCACAGTTCTGTGCTGGGTAAAATCCACATTTCTGTCCTGACAGCATATGATTTTATCCTAATGCTTTGTTTAGCAATGCCATAAAGACTTAGCTATGGCTTGCTTTTCCCCATTCCCCATGTCAAGGACCATAATCCCCATATGTAGACAACAGTGGATATTTCGATGTTTCTTGGCATTATGTTCTCATGTATTTATGGCAACAAGCCATGTCATTGTCATGCAGCATCATTCCTGGAGGGCCAACGTTATTCAAGGACAGCAGACTCACTGTTCAAACCACACGCAGTGAGACTTGCCAGAGGTGAGTCAGGTATTGGAATAGGTTGCCCAGGAGGTAGTGAATTCACTGTCCCTGGACGTGTTCAAGAACGTGGATTTGAGACTTTGGGGCATGGTTTAATGGCCCTGGCTATGTTAGGTTGATGATTGGATGATCTTAGAGGTCTATTCCGACAGAGAGAATTCTATGATTCTATATATCTTGCTGAAATGACTGTTAAAGGAGGTCTGTGAAAAGTTATCCTTTCGTTAAAAAAATAATCTGTCCGAAAGTCACAAGAAGAGAGATTTTTAGGCATTCAGTCAAGACCTTTTATCATTCAAGATTGTAGAACATGCTCTGCACACCTGAATGTTTTTCAAAGCTGTTCTGGAAGCCTACTTGTCATTGCATCTCTGCTGTGAGGTTTAAGAAGACTTCTGAAGGTATACCTGAATGTATTTTTGGCCACTTAGTCTCTGTTTTGATATGTTAAAGTACCTCATAGGCCTACCGTTGTATTTGCTGTTTCTTTCTGCTCTCCATGAATACTTCTGATTTTGGGTGCTTCTACTAATGCCACCCATAGCTGGCTGCTTTTGTGCTTGTGAAGTGGGCCAGTTCCAACTGCGTGAAGTTCAACAAGTCAAAGTGCAAGGTCCTCTTTCTGGGTTGGGCCAGTCCCAGGCAGAAAGACAGGCTGGGTGCATAGTGGGTTGATACCAGCTCTGAAGGACGCTTGGCTATATTGAGTGATGAGGAGCTCAACATGCGCTGTCGGTGTGCTCTTGCAGCCCAGAAGGCAAATCATATATCCTAGGCTGCATCAAGAGGAGTGTGGCCAGCAGATCATGAGAGGCTGTTCTTCTGCTTTACTCTGCTCTTGTGAGACTCCACCTCCAATACTGCACCCAGTTCTGATGTCCCCAGCAAAAGAAGGACAGAGCTGTTGGAGTGAGTCCGGAGGGTCACAAAGGGTGATCCAAGAACTGCAACACCTCTGTTATGAGGATAGGCTGAGACCTGAGGTTGTTCAGCCTAGAGAAGACCCTGGGGGATCTTACAGCTGCCTTCTAATACCTGAAAGGAGCCTACAGGAATGGTAGAGAGGGACTCTTCATAACGACATCTAGCAATAGGACAAGGGGGAATTTTTTTAAGATGAGGGAAAGTAGGTTTGGACTGGATCTTAGGAAGAAGTTCTTTAGTATGAGGGTGGTTAAACTCTGGAATAGATTGCCCAGGCAGGTTGTGGATGCTTCGTTGATGGAGGTGTTCAAGGCTGGATTGGATGAGGCCTTGCAGAGCTGAATCCAGTTGAGAGGCATCCCTGCCCATGGCAGGGGATTGACGTAGGTGATCTCTAAGGTCCCTTCCAATCTAAGACATTCTACAATTCTATGCACATTTTACCCTTATTTTTTCCTGTTCATAAAACACCTCATGTGGGACTCAGCCAAACACTGTATTTCCTGTGTGCTTGTAGATCCATAGCCAACAACAACTCATCAGTGCTTTACCATTTCCTTTGCTCTCACTCATCTTTCCAGATAGTCCTTGTAAGAACAGTTGCAAGGGCTCCAAACCTCATTCAGGCTTTTCCAACTTCCAAGATCAAGAAATGCCAAATATGCTCCAGTTTGAAAATCCTTAGCTCTGTAGGAATATTATTATTTCCTAACACCTCTCTATCAAATCAGTCTGTGATTTGGCAGTTTATGGAAGAATACTGCTAAGTTTAGATGCTTTTGTGTTTTGCAGTGCGCTCCTTGTACTGTAATGGCAGGGATCTTAATGTTCTTTGTAATTTATTAGGTTCTCTGTATTAGTATGGGTGATTTTTGCAGGAGTATATACTATTACCACATGATACCCAGTGTAAGCTTTTTTCAACTTTATGAGGTTTTCCTCAGTTTCATGGGCCAAACATAACTGCTTATTCCCTGGGATGAAGTAGCTTTTCATGTGAAAGTTAGCAGTAAAATTAAGTAGGATTACTTTGCATGACAGTTTTTTTTCCTGTAAAGCATCAGAGCCCTGTTGTTTTACTTTGTTTAGCTCTTAGTAAGGATTTAAAAAAAGAAAAACCTGAAGAAACTCTGTTATACAAAATTAATTACAAAAATGTTATCAAGTGTTTGATATGGTCCAACACTTCCATTTAGGAAGAAGTTCTTTACAGTGAGGGTGGTGAGACACTGGCACAGGTTGCCCAGGGAGGTTGTGGCTGCTCCCTCTCTAGAGGTGTTGAAGGCCAGGTTGGATGAGGCCTTAAATGACCTGTTCTAGTGGGAGGTGTCCCTGCCTATGGCAGGGAGTTGGAACTAGATGATCCTTGAGGTCCCTTCCAACCTTACCATTCTATGATTCTAGGTGGCCTTGCTGCCAGCTTATAAAGAGATAGGAGAGTTACAGGACTGACTAACGATATTGCACTTTCCTATGTCCACCCCCTGGACTCCCCTAGTCCCTGGAGGATTTTTAACTCTGTGGTTCCCAACCTACAAAAAATCTCCAGGCCTTTTTGAGGAACTGTTTTGCGAGATCCAAGCCTACCATGGGCTCATAGATCTGTCTGATCAGTGGACTCAGGAGCCAGGCTGTCCTGCAGTCTGTTTTCTGTACACCACAGGCTCCTCCGAGGCTCTTTGAGGAGGTGATCTTGCAATGGGATTGTCTGAACTTGGCCTTCAGTTCTTTTAAAGTGAAAAGAAGGTGGTGAGCTCAGATTCTCTTACCCTCAGTGCAAAGTTCTTTTAAGAAGTAATATGTGCTGTAATGTTCATAGGGTGTTCAGGTCCTGGATATGAGGCAGGGCCAGAGGTAGTGAGTGCAAGCTGAGGACCTAAGGACCTAAGGACGGGTTGTGCGGAGAGGTGGTGGAGGCTTGTCCTGGGTTAACACAGTCTGCTGTCACAAGCAAGCGCCCTGCCCCACACACAGAGGGGAGGGAAAGGAGCACAAAAAAACTCTGGGTTGAAATAGAGTTTAATGAGATCATGTGCTATACAATTAGCTTAGCAAAAGCAGAAGCAGCAGCAGAGGCCAGTGGTGAAATGGTACCCTACATCTGAGCACACAGCAGCCAACAGAAAAGATCAGCACCCCAAACCTAAAAACTGGAAGCAGTAACCAGAACAG
Organism: Ramphastos sulfuratus; assembly: GCA_013399055.1. Taxonomy (NCBI): domain Eukaryota; kingdom Metazoa; phylum Chordata; class Aves; order Piciformes; family Ramphastidae; genus Ramphastos; species Ramphastos sulfuratus. Next base: position 25,635 of record WBNM01037393.1, read on the forward strand.
GAAGCCTCCCATGTTGCAATCTGAACTTCAAGCCTCATAATATTTTGCTTCAGCCAACACTTTCATTTTAAAATTGACATGATGCAACACTGTATTGAATATACATCAGCAGATTCAACTCAACCCATGACAAGACTCCGCCTGTAAAGATCTTACAAAGCTCATTGGACATGCTCCTGGGCATACAGCTTCAGGTGACCAAGTATGAGCAGGGGGTTAGACAAGATGACCTCTAGGTGTCTTCCCACCTCAACTATTCTGTGACTTTGTGGCCTGTGACCACAAGGGCCGTAGGCACTTCTGGTTCTTTGGAGTAGTTACATGAAGAGCAGTCTGTTCCTCTCGGGAGTTTTTATGTGATGGAACTTGTGAGTTAGTTATCTGAGATAGAGGGATGAAGCTAGAGATGAGCAGGGTGTTCCAACCTCTGGAGTCTTTTGTAGATTAGGACCATTCATTAACTGTGTAGATGCATCTTAGCTGTTTAAAATCAAGGCCCCGTCTTTTGATTTATCTTACTGATTAGTGATACCTGCATACTTTCTCTAGAGCTAAATTGAGAGACCTCTACACAAGGTACCTGTTCTGCAGTGCTGCTTTTAGCAAGTCTGGAAGTACAGCTGCCTGAATACTGGCAGTTTAGTTGCTGAGCATCCAGCTCTGCTTTCTTAAGCTGTTGATGAAATAACACACATAAGGTGTATGTGAGTTACAGAACAGATCAGGCTCTGTTCCGTAGAAGTGACACTCTCTGTCTACCTCTCTTTGCTAGTAATGCCAATGAAATGTTAGCTGTAAGCTCACCACTGATATTGGTGGCTCAGAAACCCCCAAATGATCATTTATTACACTGTCCTTTCTCTGAGATAAAAGCTCTCTTTGACCAAGCTGAAAGATAGCATGCTGACAAATTAGCCAGATAAATGAGACGTGTAAAATTGCAAGAAGTTTGCAGTTTCTGTTGTGTGTGAAAGTAATGGACTGTCAAAATAGAAGCCTGAAATGTGTGCTGCAGTGGGCAGGCTGCTTGTCAGGTGCTCTTGTTTCATTCACAGCAGATACTTCTAGAGGAAGCATGAATAGGAACCCTGATTTTAGTAACAGAGTTGATTTTTTTTAGAGGCTATCTCATGTGGATTTCTTTTTCTTTCTGATGGTAAAAGAAGGTGAATTTGTGCTTCAAAGGTACAATTGAAGAACCCTCCTCTAGCAAATTAGATGTATGATGCTCAATGGCAGATGTCTGTGGAGGGGAATACCTCTACTTTTCTCCTATTGTACTTTCTCCTTTCTACTCTAAATAGCTGCATCTGCTCCAGCCTCTCATGATCTATGATTAGTGCTGTTACTGGCTATAGCCTTGCATACTCTTTCCCTCCTCATGGCTGCACAGTGGCACTTCAAGTTCTCAGTGCAACAGCGTGGACTCTCAAGGAGCAAGAGACTTATGGGAGTAAACACATGTAGCTGGGTAGTAGAAACGAAGGATTTAAGTGAGTGAAGCACTTAATGGAATATAACATGCCACACTCCTGTAAACCAGTAGAAACAAGCTTTGTAAAAATATCCAAAAGCTCTATCTGGATGTTTTCTAATTACCCCCACACTTGTCAGAGTCCAAGTTAGTGCCGTTGGCAGCTGCTCCCACCGTCAGCCTGCAGTGCTATCAGTGGCATCCAGGCAACATCCAGGAGTCTCTCTGTTGGAGGTGCTTTCCTGACTCCAGCTGCAAGACCACCTGAAGATTTTTTTTTTTTTTCCTGCGAGCTAATCACTGATGAACACACTGAGCAGGACATTGATGCCATTCCAGAGCAGCCAATTCCATAATTTTCTGTAATTTTGTCAGCACCAAGACTGCCTTTGTGCATAGCTCATAGTTGGATTTCTTGACATCAGCAGATGGAAGATGAAGAAAGGTTGTATTTGCTGGGTGTTAGATTGCAGTTAACTGTAATTGCCATATCATGCCAGTCCTCTCCCCTTTTCTGTGGGTTTCTGTGGTGTGGAAGTCTCTATGGAAATGGAATTAGATGTGACTTGAATGGCACCCACTTTCTCTTGGAACGGTATGCAACTTTGAGTAAAGTCACTTGAATAAATTGCTGGAAATGCCTATTCAAAACCTCTGGAACGGATTAATTTCTCTACTCAAACTCCAGAAGAAGTTCTGTTTCTATGCTGGTAAATTGGTTTTCATTGGTTGGGCAATAGTAGGCAATGGCAGGATAATTGTAGAATAATTCAGGCTAGAAGGAGCCTCAGGAAGTCATCTCGTCTAGCCTGCTCAAAGCCGGATCACTTTCATTAATGTATTTATAAACTCCATTTGCTTAACATCCTTTTCACTATTTCTTCTGCTTGCTTAATCTCCATGAAAATATGCAGATAAGCACAAAGTGAAGAATGAATGCATAGGGGTGGTGACTGAATTAATCTCACAGAAACTTGTTACAAAAAGTCTGATCCTCAGCCAGCAGTCACACCTGCCTGCTCATAAGAGTCCATATGAACCGCAGAATGTTTCCATGGGCAAAAGAGTGTGTCAAGATTAAGTATTTAAATTCTCCAGCTTCCAAGAGGAATAATGCTAGAATGCAGCTGTTCATCTTGTTATTGATGTGAATTTGTTTGAAAAATCTGGTCTATAATCCAGAGATGGTATCAGTGGTAGTAGGTAGATTGTCTTTAAGCTTATTTTGATGCAGAGGAAATGTCACCTTTGTCAGCACTTGGCAGTCTTTCATTTTAGCTCACATACAATGTGAAGGTTAATGGTCTCAGTATTTCAAAGATTCTTTCTTTCTTGTTGATAGCTTCTAATGCTTTTCCTGTTGCCCTCTGTAGCACTGTGTTTATAGTTCTTAAGATAATTAGCTGAGTGCTTTTAGCACATGGCAGGGGTATAGTTACTTAACTATTTTATGTGGATGTAACATACAGTTTAAATTACTTAGCAGATTCAGGGAAAGCAAAGTGTCTGAAGTGGCACAGAAGTCAGTGTAGCATACTTGTTTGCATGTTTGTATAGGGCCCTTAAAAGGTCACAAGATCACAGGATGTTAGGGGTTGGAAGGGACCCCCTTGGGGGTCTATGGACCATCGAGTCCAACCCCCCTGACAGAGCAGGATCATACAATCAAGCTCAGGTCGCACAGGAACACATCCAGACAGGGCTTGAAAATCTCCAGGGAAGGAGACTCCACAACCTCTCTGGGCAGCCTGTTCCAGTGCTCCGTGACCTTTACAGTAAAGAAGTTCTTCCTCATGTTGAGATGGAACCTCCTGTGCTGTAGTTTATAGCCATTACCCCTTGTCCTATCCCAGGGCACAACTGAGAAGGGTTTGTCCCCTCCCTCTTGACCCCCAGCCCTCATATATTTACAAACATTGATCAGATCCCCTCTCAATCTTCTCTTCACCAGTTCAAAAGGCCCCAGGTCCTTCAGCCTCTCCTCTTGGGGCAGTGCTCCAGATCCTTCATCATCTTTGTAGTTGTCTGTTGGACTCTTTGAGTAGACCCATGTCCCTCCTGAACTGGGGATCCCAAAACTGAACATAATATCCAGATGAGGTCTCACCAGGGCAGAGTAAAGGGGGAGAAGAACCTCTCTCGATCTGCTTGCCACACTCCTCTTAATGCACCCCAGGATCCCATTGGCCACCAGGGCACATTGCTGCCCCATAGGTAGCCTCTTGTCCACCAGCACTCCCAGGTCCTTCTCCACAGGGCTGCTTTCCAGCAGATGACCTCCCAACTGTTGTACTGTTGCAATTTATTATTCCTTCCTGGATGCAGGTCTGTGATTCTTGACCGTTGTGGCCACGTAACTCATTACATGAACTAATTGTAGGCTGACTAGCCTGTGTGTATAGACGTAATTAATGGAACACTTCTAAAAGTGCACGTCTCTGCTGAGATAAAGTACATGGTTTTATAGCTTCTATTTGTATTACTCAAGAGCACTTCCTGTAGTGATTGACAAAAGTATTTTATGCCCTACAGCTTGCCTTGAAGGGATCTAACTATGCTGGTCTACTGGAGCGGCATCGCATTCATACGAAAAACGTGGAACATGTTGTAGACAGTTTACGGTAAGAGTGCGTGGGTGTTGAGCATGTCAGGCACAGTGCAAATATCCGTGGGTTGTGTGAAACAATGAGAGGAAGCTTTGTGCTACAGGACTTAATAAAATAGGGACACTGAACACAGGATGATGCAGATAAACGGCCATTGCTGAAAACGAATGAGAAAGATGTAAAGAATTTGCATGCCAAATGTTTACGGGCCAAGAGCTGCTGTAATTAGTCCTTAATTACATGTCACTTCTTTTCAGAAGGATGTGTCAAGGAGCAGTAAGAGCAGCGTGGCCAGCAGGGCAAGGGAGGGGATTCTACCCCTTTACTCTGCTCTTCTCAGACCCCATCTGGAGTACTGTGTACAGTTCCAGAGCCCCCAGCACAGGAAGGACATGGAACTGTTGGAGTGGGTCCAGAGGAGGGCCACAAAGATGCTCAGAAGGCTGCAGCAGCTCTGCTGTGAGGACAGGCTGAGAGAGTTGGGGCTCTTCAGTCTGGAGAGGAGAGGGCTTCCAGGAGACCTTATAGTAGCCTTCCAGTATCTGAAGGGGGCCTACAAGAAAGCTGGGGAGGGACTATTGACAAGGTCTTGCAATGACAGGACTAGGGGCCATGGGTTTAAACTGGCAGAGGGGAGATTTAGACTGGATGTTAGGAGAAAGTTGTTTCCAGTGAGGGTGGTGAGACACTGGCACAGGTTGTCCAGGGAGGTTGTGGCTGCTCCCTCCCTGGAGGTGTTGAAGACCAGGTTGGATGTGGCCTTGAGTGACCTATTCTAGTGGGAGGTGTCCCTGCCTGTGGCAGGGGGTTGGAACTAGATGATCCTTGAGATGCCTTCCAACCTTACCATTCTATGATTCTATGAATACAGGACACTTTTTCTGCACTTTGTAGGAATGAGAAGATAGAAGTTCGCCTTGTTAAACGTCGAGAATATAATGAAGAGACAGTTCAGTGGGCAGATGCTGTTATATCAGCAGGAGGTATGCTTCAGGGAAGGGGGAAATGATTTGTTTCAGTATGTTTTCATACATTTTTCAAAAATATTTTGCAGTCTTTGAAGCATGTGGAGGTATGCACGTTGAGAAAACAAATTTCTTAAAAATATGATAAAATATAATGGTTGAGAGCATTGGGGGGTTGATGATCTGTGAGGATTGCTTCCAACCCAGAATGCTCTGTGATTCTGTCATTCTCTCTGTCTCTAGTATCTAAAATTCTGGCACTGGAAATTGCTTCCCAGCACATGACTGCTTTGAAAACATTCAGTTGTCTCGTGTTAAACAGTATTAACTGTAGGATTTATAATAATTTTCTGCTAAAGAACATACAATACTTCATGTCCTGTGATTATACATAGCCATAAACCCTACTTCTTGGTTTTTCATATATGAGGTGGGCTAACATAATACCTTTTCCTCCCCTTTCTCAAACTGTCTTTCCTGCTTTCACTCATAGTTTTGGTGACTGGAGTATCTTATTGATGGTACAAGTCAAAGTATGCAACTTTTGAGCAGCCTGTACCACAGATTAGAGGTTTTTAGATGAACCAACAAAGAAACTAACCAACAGAGCACCTAACTTGTTTCTTTTTAACACTGGATTACAGCAGTTATCAGACTACATTGATGGGCCATGACCAATTGTTTGAGTTTCAGTAAGGCCAAATGCCAGGTTCTGCACTTTGGTCACAACAACTATATGCCTACAGGCTTGGAGAGGAGTGGCTGGTAAGCTGCTCAGCAGAGAGGGACCCATGGGTGTTGATTGAACATGAGCCAGCAATGTACTCAGGTGGCCTAAAAGGCCTACAGCATCCTGGAATGTATCAGAAATAGTGTGGCCAGTAGGACCAGGGAAATATTTTACCCCTGTATGTGGCACAAGTGAGGCCACATCTCAAGTACTGAGGTTATTTATCCTAGAGAAAAGGAGGTTGAGGGGATATCCTGCTGCTCTCTACAGCTCCCTGTAAGGAGGTTGTAGAGAGGTAGGGGTCACGCTGTTCAACCAAGTAACAAGTGATAGCACAAGAGAAAATGGCCTCATGTTGTACCAAGGGCAGTTTAATTTGGATGTTAGGAGGAATTTCATTACTGAAAGTATGATCAGGCATTGGAGCGGCTTGCCCAGGGCAGTGGTGGAGTGTCCATCCCTGGAATTGTGTAGACAGTTAGGGATATGGTTTAGTTAGTGACTTGTCAGTGTTATTTTAATGATTGGACTCAGTGATCTTAAAGGTCTTTTCCACTGAAGGCAGTTCTTGTGGTTCTGTGAAATATGCAGTATGTTGCTAGGCTGCGACGTAATGTTCAGTCTTCTGTGGCTATTAGACTTGGCCAATGCCCTGCCTTTCTTTCATCTGTATTGGTCCACTTTGCCCTTAGCAAATGTTGCCATGCAGAACGTGTAGAAAGGGACACGTGTACCTTCCTGAAGCATCCTAACAAACTCCTGTGGAATTCAAATAACTCCTCTAAGCTGTGGAGATTAAAATACTGATTTGTCTGTGGCAGCGTTTGTCATGGGTATGTGGCACGTGGCTGGGAAGTGATCTGAGGTTTTCAAAGCTTGTATTTGGTGCAAAGACTGGTGCATTCAGATGTCCTGCTAGGCAGGAGAGAATATCAGTATTTCAAGAAACCAGTGACACAAGATTTGTGCTTCAAAGGTTTTATCTAAGACTTTTTCAAGCGTGCCTATGTGGGTCCAAATAGGACCTTTAAATTGTAGCTTCTAGGAGAGCAACACAGATTAAACTAAAGTAGTTGTTTTCACGTGATCCACATGAAATAATACCAAATTTGATATTATTTCTTGTCTCCTGTGGCTTTGATTAGCAGTACTTTCTGAGTTTGTTTCCTTAAATGATTTCTTTTACCAGCTGATAAACATGCAGACTTTTCCATAAATCTCCCCTCAAACTTGCTCCTGTCGAAACATGTATAGCTGTCAGATAAGTCACATTTTTTACAATTGCATGTTCCATGTTAAGTTCAGTTGTCACTACTCTGCTTTGAAAGGTGTCAGTAGTTTTGTGCTCCCATTTTATTTTTGTGCAGCTTACCTCACCGGTTGTTAATAGAAAAGTCAATAGTGCTAATGCTTCAGTACATGTGGGACTATTTCGTCTGCGATACTAGAAAGTAAAATAAAACTGACTTTTGTTCTGTTTTTTCTGTAGGAGATGGCACAATGTTGTTGGCAGCCAGTAAGGTCTTTGATAAACATAAACCAGTTATTGGAATAAATACTGATCCTGAAAGGTAAAAACACACTTGGGAAGATAATGCTTCATTAGCATGAGGCACAGTTTGCATTTGTGCTCATGATGCATGAGGTATGCCTGTAGCATTTGGTAGCTTAAATGTTTAGTGCACTGTAAATACCAAGTGATCCTGCTGTTTCATTAGGAAGTTTCCCCAATGACTTATTCTGTTTTATCTGAGAGGACATTAAGTTGTACCGGATAAGCATGACTTAAACTGCCAGAGCTGTTTTCACACACCAGTGTTACAGCACTTGAAGCTAGTTAGCTTGTATTGCTAACCAGAAGTCTGAGACTAGGGATGGAAGTATAGAACAGAAAAGGGAACAAAACCAACTAAATGTGGTGCCTGAGCACACAGAAACTTGGTTTCTTTATAAAGATGTGAATCCTAATGGAAATCTGATAGGGCCACAGATTAAGGAGTTTTTTCTGGTAAGCCATGTCATGTCTTAGAGGACACAGTCTCCATAGCCAGTTAGTGTCCTATTATAAACTCCATGAGTTGCATCCACCTAGCCAAAAGACTGATTTGGGCAGGTGGATGCAGTGTATTAGCACTGCATGGTTGGTATAATCTTCAAATGGCTGGCAAATAAATCTCAGAATTCACTAAGGCTCTGTCTGCTGAGATATGCAGATTTAGGTTTGCAGATTTAGGTTTCTGCTTTTGATATTACAAGCAAATTTAATCTTATGAGACAGGAAAGTGGTGACCAGGGGTTTTAGTTCCTTCCATTCCTTCCATGCTTTACTCCTCTTCCAAAACTTTTCATATGCTGTGAATAGATACTCTGGTTTATCAAGCCTGAATAGCAGGGTTCAAATTGCAAGTGCCTTCAAGCTATCAAATATCACTCATAAAAGGGGAGCAGTGTTTAGTGTTTTGGCTTGACATGAGATTCTTTTGATCTTAGGCCTGTTGCTTACCTGTCTCATGTCACTAACTTGTGTATAAATGGAGGAAGTTTTCTCTTTCAGTTACAATATTTATTAAGCTTGGTTTCCTTGCCTAAACCTGTGGTCACAGGAGCTATATTAGTAGCCCAACAGCCAGTTTTTAGGGGAAGTGTAAGACACATCCTATATCTCACACACATACACCCCAGGAGCTGACAGAGGTGTATTATAGTTGATGTGCTAGTATGTAAGAATAGTAAGATTCATAAAGGTCAAAGTGTAGCTTTGTTATATGTAACAGAAAGAGGTACTTGTTTTGGTTTTTGCTTTGCTTTGTTTTAAAGGTACATAGTTGTACTGTCATTTTCATTGTCCTTTTTGCTACCAGATCAGAGGGCCACTTATGCTTGCCTATGAGATACACACACTCATTTCCTGAAGCACTACAGAAGCTTTATCGTGGTGAGTTCAGGTAGGATTCACTGATCTTTGGTTTTCTAAAGCATCATATGATTGCAAAATACTTAACTATGTGCAACCTAGTGATGATGCTTAGAGAGATCTTAATGCCTGAGATTACAAATTCTGTGTAGATGTTTACCATGCTGAGAAATGGGTTTATGGTCTCAAGTGACACTGGAATGCAAAAGATAAAAGTGACTGCCAATGTCAGCATAAAGGCTCTTGTTTTGACCTCCAATCACTGAATGCACTGGATTGTCCTCTCTGGAAGAGCTTCTGATGTCTCAAGAGTTTGCCTAAGGACAGTGAAATGACAGAGACTGGAAAAGTGGGATTGTCTTTTCTCATTATCCCTGAAGTGTCAGTGCAACAATCTGTGTAAGCACTTACCTTGCAGTCCCATGAAAAAACAGCATTATTGATTTGTAAAGGGCAAACTATATCACACTGCCCGTAATTCTTTTTTGATGGTCAGTGGTGTAGCAGGATCTTGGAGTAGAGGTATAATAGAAGTACAGTCCCATTTTAAAAAAATTTCTGGGGGTTTTGACATGTTCTAACATGAGTATTTTTTGGAGGCTAGCATAGGGATGCTCAGTGCATGCTGTCTATAAAACTACATAAAACCACACTTGAAATTTAAGGGCAGGTTGGTAGCTATACTAAAGATGTGTTGAATGAGACTCTACAAGGATGGCAATGAGAAAAAACTATTAAAGTAGTTACATAAAGTGGAAGCCTTCTTTGCTGTAATTTCAGGAAAGCTGGCTAATATCACTCAGATACCAACAGTATGAACTGGGAAAAGATATGCTTTTAACACTGCCTTGTGATTTGCTTTCTTAATCAAAGCTACTATTACTGTTTTATATGTCTAAACTGTAGGAGAAAAAAGGAATTGATACCTCCTCTAGGAAAAAAAATTCTGAATGTTGTAACAGTCTAAGGAAGAATGCCTTTTACATCCTTATCTTTCCTCATTTGAATTCCTCTTAGGCATCCTAAAGTTCCAAGGATAGGAGAAATTCTTAAAATGAAAGGATGCTCGCAACCTTTATGTATAAAGGGGTAGATAGAACTGCTTTTCTGGACAGCTACAAATACAAATGAAAGGTGGTAAAAATACAGCATATATTGCATGTGAAATCCTGAGAGCTAGTTGTTCTCAAAAATCATTGCATCAGTGATGAATAAGATAGGATCACATGCCTAAAAAGAGGAGTTGTTAATTTTTGTGGTCTACTTTTGGCCTGCGTCCTCTTGTTTTACACTTTAACAAAAAGGAATAGTTAGAAAGCCAATAATTGTAAAGTATTTACGTTTTAAATTAACTTTCTAAAACTAAAAGTTATAATGGAAGCTGTAAGACTTGAAATGTGACTTTGAATGTATTTGACTTCTAATTTTAAGATGCTCTGCTTTGAGAGTGAAGACTCTCTGATCCTGTCTGATTCTGTAATGAGTATTTCAGCTACTGATACCAACTTCTTCTCCTCTCCAAGGTGGCAGTGGCGGCAAAGAATCCGACTGTATCTCGAAGGAACTGGTATTAACCCAATCCCTGTAGATTTACATGAACAGCAGCTGAGCCAGGAACAACACAGCAGGGCTCACATAAACGAAAGATTCCAGGATCAAAGTAGGTTAAAATCTGACCAGAATGTGATCACTTTGCTATGATGACTTGAAATAGGAGATAAAGATTTGTGAGAAACAAAGCAGCTGAAATGTGACTGCAGTGTTTGAGAGGCAGACAGACAGCTCTCATTAGCTGAAGACTCAGATTTAGTTGTTTTTTTTTTTTTCAGAAGGGAGTATTTTTTGTTTCTACATGTTTATTCTGAACTGTACACTGAGAATCAGTTTTCAGTTAATTTAGAGATTTTTTTAAATAGTACTATCTGCTGGCAAAATATCTGTGCTTTTAAAAAATGCTGTCCCAGGGTTACTATAGACACTCAGGATTATCACATGAGCATTTAACGTGTTGCTCCATGCTACATATATGTGTGTCTGTGTGTATGCATACCCTTAACTTGTGCTAACTCTGAGGTACGTTACCTCAAGGGTGGTTGTGGCCAGGAGGAGGTTGCTTTCTTCTCTCAGGCAACCAGCACCAGAACAAGAGGACACAGTCTCAAGCTGTGCCAGGGCAAGTTTAGGCTGGAGGTGAGGAGAAAGTTCTTCACTGAGAGAGTCATTCCCCACTGGAATGGGCTGCCCAGGGAGGTGGTGGAGTCACCGTCCCTGGAGGTGTTCAAGGCACGTTTGGACGTGGCACTTGGTGCCATGGTCTAGTCTCGAGGTCTGTGGTAATGGGTTGGACTTGATGATCTTTGAGGTCTCTTCCAACCTTGCTTATACTGTGATACTGTAAAAAAGCTGCTTACAGACTCTCAGCAAGCAAATGAGAAGATAGAAGTCAGAATCTCTCCCTGAATAGCTGAAATGTTTTATTTATGATGGATTGAATAATTCTGTCCTTAACCTGTGTCTAGCATTTCCTCACTGAGATGTCCTTAGTCAATAGGAAAAATTTGTTAATTCCCTCAATTACCCTGTGGTATAAAGTATAATTCTTTGAACTCTTATCGAAAATGTCTAAGTCACTGTCAGTGAATGTAACTAGACTGCAAGGGTGACTGACAGAAGACTTCAATGTTTCTGGCTGCCCCTAAGTTTTCAGTGAAGGTAGTGTCTGAACATAAGTGCCATTGCTGCCTTGACCTTGATTCAAGTATTTGTAGTCTCCAGAAAATGGTAGTGACTGGCTGCAGTATAAATCTTTGAAAAATTGAGTCCTTGAAGAAAATGGAGCATTATGTCTACAGTACAGACCCAGGCAGCATAGCATATCCTCCACTGAGCTGTGAATTGGTTTTGAAAATCTGGGTTTTAGAGCCATGGTTCAAAACTGTTATATCCATTATCTGCAGGATCTGACATTTCTGGTCCACATCTTTTACCAGTGAGAGCACTCAATGAAGTCTTTATTGGGGAATCTCTTTCATCCAGGTATGTTTGTTGTTGAAGGAGAACACAAATGACTTCACTTCTTTTCATGATGTTGCAGAGGAGAATCAGTGATGGGATGTCTTTGCTGTCAAATTTTGTTCTAGTCCATGAATGTGTAACGCTGATTATTGTTGCTGATTACAAAGTGTGTTTTCAGAGATGTGAAAACAGTGATGTTAGTTTCTGGTTTTCTACCTTCCTATCTGTCCATTATTTCTTTATTCCTGCTTGTTTCCTTTCATCTTCATTATCTTACTTCTTTCCTGGTTAGGTCTTACTTAATTGAATGCTTTCTATCATTACAGTGGGTTGAAGATTTAAGTATTTTTACTTAATTTGTACTTAATTACTTCTCCTGTATCTCCTCTTCAATACCATTTCATAGGCTTTTAGCATTACCAAGCAGAAATAGCTTTTATCATGACCAAGCAGAAATAGCTCTTAGCATGATCAAGTACTACCTAGACCTGAGTAAGGCATTGGACTCTGTCCCACATGACATCCTGGTCACCAAACTGGAAAAACATGGACTTGATGGGTGGAGCACTGCTGGGTAAGGAACTGGCTGGATGGTGGCACACAGAGAGTGGTGATCAAACCACAATGTCCACCTGCAGACCAGTGCCAAGTGGCGTCCCTCAGGGGTCAGTGCTGGCACCAGTGCTGTTTAACATCTTTGTCAGTGACATGGACAGAGGAATCAGTGCACCCTCAACAAGTTTGCAAATGACACCAAGCTGTGTGACACAGTCGACTTGCTAGAGAGCAGGGATCCATCCAGAGGGACCTGGACAGGCCTAGGCCAACCTCATGACATTCAACAAGGCCAAGTGTAAGGTCCTGCACCTGAGTAGGCACAATCCGAAGCACAAATACAGGTTGAGTGGTGAATGGCTGGAGAGCAGCCCTGAGGAAAAGGCCCTGGGGGTTTGGGTTGATGGAAAGCTCAACATGAGCCTGCAGTGTGAGTGGAGCCCAGACAGCAGCTGTGTGCTGGGCTGCAGCAAGAGCAGTGTGGNTTGCCCAGAGAGGTTGTGGCTGCTCCCTCCCTGGAGGTGTTCAAGGCCAGGTTGGATGAGGCCTTGAGTGACCTGTACTAGTGGGAGGTGTCCCTGCCTATGGCAGGAGGTTGGAACTAGATGATCCTTGAGATGCCTTCCAACCTTACCATTCTATGATTCTATAATTCTGTACTCCTTTCTCTGCCTTCTGATCATTAGAGGCAAAGGTATCAGCCTGCCTTCGGGAGAATCTTTGTCATTGTGGAAAAACGCTTGCTTCCCTGTTTTATGAAATTGTTTTCTATCCAGTATTATCCAGGATACCTTTTGACTACCCTTTCTGTCTTGATGATCAATGCATTTCTGCCAGCCAAGTAATAACAAGAAGGAATGCAGGAATGTGATTTGGACTGTGGGAAAGGAGTTAAAACACAATCCTTGCTCATGATTTGACCCAACCTTTACTGGTACTTCAGAGTCTTTCTTTATTTGGTATTACAATTAAAACAAACAAACAGAAAAAAAAACCAAAACCAAAAACCCAACCAACCAAAATCCAAAACAAAACAAAAAACCACCACCACCAAAGTCAAAAAGCCCAAACCAACACAAAAACACCCCAAAATCCCCAACAAAACATTTTCAGAGTATAACATCTTCTGGTATTTGTACAAACCTTGGAACACTGTGATTGATGCTAAAAACAGTATAAATGTTCCATGAGTGCTTTATCTTCCATCTGGACTGCAGCCTCAGACTGTCAGAAGGAATTAGTCTCAGAGTTACAGTTTGCTGTCTACTAAATCAAACCTAATTGTGTCAATATTCTAAAATGTTTCCTTAACATAAAGTGACAGAGGAACTGCTTTCCAACACTTTATAATAGCCTAGAGTGTCACAAACAGATTGTGCTCTTTGGTTCCACTATATCTGAGAAGCATTGAGGGAACACAATGCCTGTAAGAATAACTCTCTAGTAATAAATGCTGTGTTAACCTGATGTAGGTTCGGGAGTTAC
>WBNM01037394.1:0-61540 GCA_013399055.1 Ramphastos sulfuratus
CCAGATGGGGTCTGATGAGAAAGATTAACGATGGAAAGAATGCTTTTTTTTACTTTTTACATTCCTTGACATTTCCCTTTTACACACTCTGTGGCGATGCATCATTGAAAGTTAACATTATCGTACAGCAGCAGAATTACAGAAAGTCCTTTCCAGTATATAGGTCTCTTAAAGACACATTTTATTCCTGTGACGATGATGATGATGATGATGATGATGATTATTGACATGTTATTATAATCATAGCTTCCTTTTCTATTAAAAATATTAAATGGAGGGGCGATCAGACACATGTTTTTTAGACCATGTGCATAATAATTATTTGGTATCCGTGCTGTGACTGAAAGTTGAGAAAAACATTCTGCAAGACTAGTAACTGTTTGAAGAATGGTCTTGATATTAATTGAATCATTATACCACAATTAATCTGTCTATATGCTGTTTGAACATTTTGTGTTAAAATATTCATTTCCTAATTTTATTTTCCAAATTAATTTTAAATATCAGTTAGTGCGAGTAAATATTTAACTGGGGAAAATCTCTTGTCTAAGAAATGCTTTTGTAAAAATACAGTTTTGCTGCATGTTTTTTGGTCCAATCTATTTATTTCTGTTTTCACTCTTGCCAAGTAGAATACTAACTGATGATATTGATCGATGTTGGATTCTTCTCTTACAACAGCTGTCCATCTTTTACCATCTTGATGTCAGTTCAGACTTAGAGGCTGACAGTGACATTAACTCCTACTCTCCTTCCTTTTAGCAAAGAATGTTGTATGCTTGGATGCTGTGTTTGCAACAGATCTCATCCAATTTTTCAGTTCATATAATTTAAATTTTAAAAAATCTAATTGGTATGTGTAAATCACAAAATCATTGAATGGTTTGAGTTGGAAGGAAAATTTTTCACTAGATCAGATTGCTCAAAGCCCTGTACAACCTGACCGTGAACGTTTCCAGTAATGGGGCATCCACAACTTCTATGGACAACCTATTCCAGTATGTCACCTCTCACACTTAATGCTATGGTGCCAGAAGGCTGGTCTGCACTCCCTTCTGTCTCGTGCTATAAATCAGAACAAAAACTTGTGGTTATAGAGCCAAAACTCAGTCTTCACTTGTGGTAGCAGTGCAATAGGCAATATTAGAGCTGATATAAGTATCTAGATATCACAGTATCACAGTATAAGCAAGGTTGGAAGAGACCTCAAGGATCATCAAGTCCAACCCATTACCACAGACCTCAAGACTAGACCACGGCACCAAGTGCCACGTCCAAACGTGTCTTGAACACCTCCAGGGACGGTGACTCCACCACCTCCCTGGGCAGCCCATTCCAGTAGCGAATGACTCTCTCGGTGAAGAACTTTCTCCTCACCTCGAGCCTAAACTTCCCCTGGCACAGCTTGAGACTGTGTCCTCTTGTTCTGGTGCTGGTTGCCTGAGAGAAGAAAGCAACCTCCTCCTGGCCACAACCACCCTTCAGGTAGCTGTAGACAGCAATATGCTTCTGTGTGGATTATAGCCAAACATACTCACCTGTTAATAGAGAAATCAGGGCATATTTATTATGTGTTTGCTATCACTGTTTGCATGTAAGGTGAACATGGCCCTGAAGGTTCACTCAGTATTGAAGGGAAATAACTGTTTTGTTCAGGTATGATATAGTAGCTGTGATGGTTTGGGAGTTCCCTGCCCCCCACACACTTTATAAAATCACCCAGACTAGACTCAGCTGGCTGAAAGTTAAGGACTGAAGCTATATTTACAGGTTAGCACAATATACAAGCAGATATATACACTATATACAGGAATATTTACAGAAATATACAAGTTAAAGGTAATACAGAAACACAACACCCCTCCCAGAAATCAGAGTCCCCAGGAGGGGCTCCCAACCACCCTTCCACTTTCTTCCCACCCCTCTACCTTACCCCAGAGTTTGCCTTACACACAAGGTGAGTTTGAAGGATTGGCCAGGGGAGTTAGAAGAAAAGTGATTAGTTAGGTTAGCAGAGAGGCCAGAAGCTCCCAGAGAGACAGAGACGAGACTCTGTTTGAGTTTGTTATCTATGTTTGTGTTCTTGTTCTTATACATCTCAGCAAGCCTATGAGTGGACATCACCATTGTTTTCTTTTCACAGCCTATAATATAATTTTTATAAAAATATTCCAATTAGCCTTAAACCAGCACAGTAGCTAATTTTGATTATGAAGTGATTTTTGTAAAGAAGACGGAGTCAAGTCCATCTGAGGTATCCAGTGACATCCAGTGACAGGACAAGAGGCAATAAATACCAATTGAAATGAAGGAAACTGTATTTAAATTAAAAAAATAGAAATAAAAATCAGAACAGTAGTCAAACACTGAAGTGGGTTGTCCAAGGAGACTTTGGAGTCTCTATTCTTGTCTGACTAGACACAGCCTTTAGCGACCCACTCCGGCTGTGTTATTTAGCTATACAGGAAACAGCAAGGATTCCCATCCTTGATTTACCATTTTTTTCTTTATCATTCAAGTATATTTACATAAACTCAAATAATAAAAATAGGCTAAAGAATAGACAGTGAGTGCTAGAACACAGCCTACTCTGATGTAGTTCCAAATTTCTTTGAGAAGAACAGGGCTTGAATTTGTCAATCATCTCTGAAACCACCAATATATATGTCAGCAGCATATACATATACCTCAGATGTATACTTCTTATTTAATTTATTTGTTTTGGAGGATTTGCCAAATTTAATCTTAATTTTGAGTAGAATGAAACCGAATTCTTAAATATATTTATTGTAAGGCAACATATTTAGCTAATATCTAATTATACTACAAAGCATTCTTCTAAATCCAGTGTCCACCATACTAAAATATTCAACTGTTGATTTGCCTATGTCTCATTGTAACTGTAGGTTGTTTTTAAAATTAAAAAAATAGAAAATGGAGATGTGCTCAGGCACATAATTAACAATTACATACCTGTTGCTACCTGACCTCAAAGAAAGGCTCTTTAATGATACCTTAGGAGTGAGCAAGGCAAACTGACACCAAAATGGCTAGAATGATTGGCAATTTATTGATTGAAAGTTTATGCAGATCACTTGGATTATACAGTAATTCTTAAGCCAGGGAAAGCATTTACCTAGTACATGCAGGAGAGACAGAGCATGAGCATGTGGGGAAAAAATGAGGTATCAGAGGTAAGAGGAAAAAAGAATCACCACTCTGAGTTCCAGCAGCATCCCATGTGGTTGATGCCTTCTTGGTGGTGGGTGCATGCCAACAGTTCACTGTACTGCCTTTTGTTTCTGAATGCTCCTTCATTGCCCATCCAGAAGCAGTTGGTAGAGGTGGTCCTATAGCAGGGCAGATCATGTGCTGCTCATGTGATGTTGCATGTTCATTGGAACCCCAGTTTATCTGAGTCTTTCTTGGATGCCTGCACATATCTTTGTGGTGTTTGCCAAATGGTGAGCACCCCCAGTATTCCAGGTGACTGCTGCTTCACCTTCGTGCAGGCTCAATTGTGAAGCAACTTGAGGTGGCACAGGTGTAGGCACACAAGTGATGTCTGAGCTGCAATGTACTGTTCCAGATGCTTTAATAACAGCAAAAAGAATGGTGTATGGTACTTTTTTCAAGGTTTCATTTGCAGATCTTTCCAAAACAGGAGCATTATGTTGGAAAATGTATTCTTATTGTAGGCATTCAGTCTTCCACTTTTATTTGATGACAATGTTTGTAATTCATTCAGTCCAGTTTGAGTGGGAGGCATAGTTTGAGCACATCTTGTAAACTGCATTCACATTTAATGAAGTCATCAAAACAGGCCTATCCAAAATGTTTTATAGCCTTAGGACAGAGACAGCTTAGCAGTGGCAGTAAAGCTGCTGATTACACCTACAAAGAAAATCTCTCTGAAATCTCAAGTAGATACAGTGTATCAGTAACTTAAGAAAGAGGTTTGTTTTGTTTGATTCCCAAGACTGGTCTCAGTTTCATTGATTCACCCATTCTGAGATCACTTCAGGCCAATCCTTACAACATTTTTTCTCAGAAATGTCTGTTTTCAAACCTTTTCAGGATTTGCATTTTCTAGGGGCTTTGTGTTTTTGTTTTGTGTTTGGTTGGTTTGTTGGTTTGTGGTTTATTTAATACAGAATTTTTATTTTAATACGAAAGCTCATAAATTGATTTTTTTTATCTCTAGCGGTATCTCATTTTAAATATTTCCTAAATATTCCTTATGCTTGCTTTACAAACAGTTAAGCTGAGAACCAAGATCAAATAAATAGAGTGAATTATTAGTCAATAGCACAATACATGGTGTGTTCTCTATTCTCAAAATTATTTTAGATTTCTAGGAATTGAACATATACAGCAAATATTATGAGGTTTTGTTCTGTCACTGGGTGCCTGGCAGAAGAGACCAATCCCCACCTGGCCACAACTTCCCTTCAGGTAGTTGTAGAGAGCAATAAGGTTTCCTCCGAGCCTCCTCTTCTCCAGGCTGAACAACCCCAGCTCTCAGCCTCTCCTCACAGGGCTGTGCTCCAGCCCCCTCACCAGCCTTGCTGCTCTTCTCTGGACACATTCAAGCACCTCAACACCTTTCTGAAACTGAAGGGCCCAGAACTGAACACAGTACTCAAGGTGTGGTCTAACCAGTGCTGAGTACAGGGGCAGAATGACTTCCCTTGTCCTGCTGGCCACACTATTCCTGATACAGGCCAGGATACCATTGGCCTTCTTGGCCACCTGAGCACACTGCTGGCTCATGTTCAGTCAGCTGTCAACCAATACCCCAGGTCCCTTTCTGCCTGTCTGCTCTCCAGCCACTCTTTTCCCAGGCTGTAGTGCTGCTTGGGCTTGTTGTGGCCAAAGTGTAGAATCCAGAACTGTTGTACTGTGTCCATCTATCCAGCCTGTCCAGGTCCCTCTGCAGAGTCTTCCTACCCTCCAATAGATGGACACTTGCTCTCAACTTGGTGTCACCTGCAAACTTACTAATGGTGGACTCAATTCCCTCATCCAGATCATCAATAAAAGTACTAACTAATCTTTAGGTACTAACTACTAACTCACTGTGNGGTTTATTTAATACAGAATTTTTATTTTAATACGAAAGCTCATAAATTGATTTTTTTTATCTCTAGCGGTATCTCATTTTAAATATTTCCTAAATATTCCTTATGCTTGCTTTACAAACAGTTAAGCTGAGAACCAAGATCAAATAAATAGAGTGAATTATTAGTCAATAGCACAATACATGGTGTGTTCTCTATTCTCAAAATTATTTTAGATTTCTAGGAATTGAACATATACAGCAAATATTATGAGGTTTTGTTCTGTCACTGGGTGCCTGGCAGAAGAGACCAATCCCCACCTGGCCACAACTTCCCTTCAGGTAGTTGTAGAGAGCAATAAGGTTTCCTCCGAGCCTCCTCTTCTCCAGGCTGAACAACCCCAGCTCTCAGCCTCTCCTCACAGGGCTGTGCTCCAGCCCCCTCACCAGCCTTGCTGCTCTTCTCTGGACACATTCAAGCACCTCAACACCTTTCTGAAACTGAAGGGCCCAGAACTGAACACAGTACTCAAGGTGTGGTCTAACCAGTGCTGAGTACAGGGGCAGAATGACTTCCCTTGTCCTGCTGGCCACACTATTCCTGATACAGGCCAGGATACCATTGGCCTTCTTGGCCACCTGAGCACACTGCTGGCTCATGTTCAGTCAGCTGTCAACCAATACCCCAGGTCCCTTTCTGCCTGTCTGCTCTCCAGCCACTCTTTTCCCAGGCTGTAGTGCTGCTTGGGCTTGTTGTGGCCAAAGTGTAGAATCCAGAACTGTTGTACTGTGTCCATCTATCCAGCCTGTCCAGGTCCCTCTGCAGAGTCTTCCTACCCTCCAATAGATGGACACTTGCTCTCAACTTGGTGTCACCTGCAAACTTACTAATGGTGGACTCAATTCCCTCATCCAGATCATCAATAAAAGTACTAACTAATCTTTAGGTACTAACTACTAACTCACTGTGTTATTATTTTTTAAATGATTATGCAATTTAAAATAATTCTGTCTTGCTGTTCTTCAAAGTGAGTAGCTATTTTAATTTACTTTCTGCTCTTTCAAGCACTTAAATCTTTGAGATTTTTAAGTTGGTATGTAGGACCAAGGAGCAAAACCTCCTCACTCTTTGTTAATTATAAAATATGGTGCCCACATCTGCAGTGTATATACATTAATGGAAGCTTTGCAAGCATGTTTTGATTAGCCAGGTGTCTCATTTCCATGTTATTGATGGAGAAACAACACAAAGGTAGCAGATGGGAATTATGTGTTAAGAACTGTGCAACAGCTAATTACTATCAAGAACAGCACAAAATTCAGTAATATTTAATTACTTCAATGTACTTTAATTTTGTAATTTATTCTTTCTCATATTGAAATCAGTTTAAGTTTGAATTTAATTGGAATCAGTACTCTAAACACCACGTTTAAAAGGGCCTATGCCTAATAAGAATGAGACTGAAGTGCAAAGCTCACCTTTCTCTTAATTCTAGACTGAATTTCTGTCTGCTATTCCTAGTATTATTTTTAAGGCTGCCTTAAATGGCCAATGGATTAAAAACCAAAAAAAAAACAACCCAAAAAACCCCCAACAAACAAAAAACAAAAAACAACAAACCAAACAACAAAGCCAACAACAAAAACCACTTATGAATCCTAAAATATGAATCTCTTTGCATCAGTGTGAGTTCCTTGATCATTAATGATTCAGTAATGATCCTTTTTAAGTTTAACACATTCATCTGTGCATAGAAAAATGCAAAGGCACATCTGTACAAGGGTGAGTAGAGAGCACCTTGTGTATAACCAGTTCTACAATCAAAGATCTGGGCTGCTATTTTAAATAAATTAGTATGGTTGAAATGTGAATGACATGATGTTAAGAATAAAAAGAAAAAAAAAAACTGAAGAATTTTTGAATCCTAAACACTGGGATTTTGAATCCTAAATATAGTTGATTGCTAAACCACTTAGATTGGATCATTTTTGCTAAAATCAACGTTTAGAGATTTCATCCAGAACTCCAGGCACTAGAGTCAAAGAAGCTTGTCATCTCACCCTAGAAAAATATCTGCCTTTTGTGAGACAAATAGCTCAACAGTCTCCTCAGGGATCCATTTAGATGCCCATACATAGGTAGATACTACTATATGAGACATGGCTTTACTCTGTAAGGTGTCTTCATAGTGTGTGTATATTTAAAAAGAGACCTCAGAAGAGGCTTATGCTTTTGAAATAAAAGTGAACAGCAGGAGAAACATCCTGGGGTGTCTCAAATGTTATCATATATTTATGTGTTGGCTACTGGACTTCATCCTAAATTTCTGCCAACTATAACAGAGGCTTGGGCACTGAACTCCCATGTCAGTGTTTGATACATAGTGATATATGTATAAACTTCAACCTGGTTAAAACATCTGCATTTTGGGCCATACAGACTTGATCTAGTTATTTAGATGTGGATGTCAGTGTACCTGGGATGTTTTGTGATGTCTTATCTTCTTATCAGGCTGTTGTTCCTGAACAGTTTCTTATGAATGTTGTGTCAAGCCTTTCTTGACTCTATGCAATTTCTAGGGTATTGAATGGTACTAGACATTTATGGTTAGGAATAACATAACTCCTGAGTTCAATTTTCTCCAGTTATGGTTGATAATAATCATAGAATCATAGACTTGTTTAGGTTGGAAAAGACCTCTAAGATTGTAGAGTGCAGCCATTAATAAAATACTGCCAAGTGCACCATGAGCACCCATGAGCAGGGATTTTCAGTCTCATTGTTCTGAGATGCCATAGTTTTGTCTAAGTCCTAAATAGTAATTTACATACTTGGCTGGATCTAGTCTTGAATAATTTGTTGGCACAGGACATTACTGTCATTTTAACAGATTAACAAAATCAGCTACTTTCCAGTTATCATTATTAGCCATGCTTGAAATATTTTCAAGGCTTTTTTATCTTCTAAGATTTTCCTATTAAGAGATAAAAACCCTTGCATGGATTATGATGTATAACTTCTGCTTCTGAATATTTGCTCGTTTTTCATGTTACAAGTTAGTCCTTGGATTTGTTAGAAATGTGTTGATTACTCAGTGAAGAAAAAAAAAAAAGCCAAATTTTCAGACCTCTTTGATCTTTTGTTGGCATTAAATTCAGCTGGTAACTTTTTATCAATACTTTCAAATTTACATGTTCAACTTATTTTCATGTCACAGTAATGCCCTGTAACATAATTTTTTAAAAAATAATATTTTTTTGCTTTTCTTGCTGAAGAAAATAAGATTCAGCCTGGTTGTGATGACATGGTTCAAAAGGTTAGCAGACTCCTCACTGTGATACTGCTTTAAAGCTTTATGGGTTTGATTCCTTGAATTAATGTTTTTTCTCTTATCTTGCAGGTTTTTGTTTTGGATGTCACAGTTATAATACTTCACCAGAGAGCAAAGCAATGCTGTACATAAATGTTGAGTGATTTGTATCTATAGTTAACAAAATGTATTACAGATATAAATACACTGCATTTATGTAATGGTTCTCTTTGTATATCTGTTGTGATTTAACCCCAGACAACTAAGCACTACAGAGTTGTTCACTCATTTTCCCCTGGTGGGATGGGAAAGAGAGTAAGAAGGCTAAAAGTGAGAAAATCCAAGGGTTGAGATAAGGACAGCTTAGTAAGTGCCTTATGAGGAAAGACTGGGCGAGAGACCTGGGGCTTTTTAGTCTGGAGAACAGAAAACTGAGAGGGGATTTAATAACTGTTTCTAAATATATGAGCGCTGGGTGTCAAGAAGGAAGGGACAGCCTCTTCTCACTTGTGCCTTCTGATAGGACAAGGGACAATGGATGTAAACTACATCATCGAAGTTCCACCTCAACATGTGGAAGAACTTCTTTACTGTAAGCACCACTAAGCACTGGAACAGGCTCCCCAGAGAGTTTGTGGAGTCTTCTTCTCTGGAGACTTTCAAGATCCATCTGTATGCATTCCTGTGCAACCTGCACTAGATTCTATGGTCCTGCTCTGGCAGAGTGGGTTGGACTTGATCTCTGGAGGTCCCTTCCAAGACCTAACATTCTATGATCTGTGATCCTGTTATAAGTAATGCAAAAGCAAGCAAACCAAAGAATTTATTCACTGGTTCCCATTGGCAGACAGGTGTTCAGTCATCTCAGCAGGGCTTCATCATGCGTAATCTTTACTTGGGAAGACAGAGGATATCACTACAAAATCCCCCTTCCTTCCTTCCTCCCCCAGCTTTATGTGCTGAGCATGATGTCATACAGTCTGAAATATCTTGAAAAGGCCTTAACTCTGTGTAAGCACTGCTCAGCAGTAGCTTAAACATTCCCATGTTATAAACACTGCTTCCAGCAAATCCTAAACATAGCCACATACTAGCTACTGTGAAGAAAAATTAATTCTGTCCCAGATAAAACAAGCACAGTATCAATCTAAGATAGATGAGTCCGTGCCGTGCAATATCTATTAATAAGTTACGTAAAACACTCAACATACTGCATTTAATGTGTTTGTTGAACCTTTGTCATTGTGGTAGGTTAGGAAATCTTCCCCTCCACTGATA
Organism: Ramphastos sulfuratus; assembly: GCA_013399055.1. NCBI lineage: Eukaryota > Metazoa > Chordata > Aves > Piciformes > Ramphastidae > Ramphastos > Ramphastos sulfuratus. The sequence goes on from WBNM01037394.1 coordinate 9,649, forward strand.
AAATTTACCAGACTAGCTCAAACAGTTTGGAAGGAAGATAAAGGTATATTTTACAGCAAGGTAAATTTACAAGCATATATACAAAATATATTTACATGTATTTACAAATATATACAATTATTTACAATTTAGAAATAATACAGAAATCTAATCCTACCCCCTGAACAAAGAAAGCCCAGAAGGGGCCAACACCACCATCTCCTCTCCCCCAAGATAGAAAACCAGCAAGGCTCATGTGTTGTCATGAAAAGATTAGTACATGGTGTGGAGAAATCAGAGAGGTGAAAGAACAGCAACAGAGTCCAGAGCCCAAGAGCCAAGAGAAACAAAATTGTTTATACATTGCCATTTTCTCCCTCTTAGCAAACCAATAAATGATATAGACTTTAACATTATTATTCTTTTTACAACCAATGTCCTGCTCATTCAGTCTATATTCAAAAGAGTATCCAGGAACATCCTGTTTATATTTTAGAATCAAAATAGAGCGTTAGCTCTTAAACTGCTGCAGTCACATAGATAAAGTTTATAAAATTGATTTAGACTTGACTCATTTTAGGGCTATTAAGTCTTGCCTTTTTTGATCTCGATACGATGATTAGAATTAGAGTGAATTCTGCAGATTGATACATGGTACTTTGTTTAAAATAGTACTGAAGAAATGCTTACAGAAATTAGAACAGCTTTGATGATAGATAAAAGACAGGTGGAAACTATACCAGTCATGAGTAATTAGTAACTGTAGTACTAGGTAAATTGTCATTACTGCCTTGAACATTATATAGCACATAATGGCAATTTAACTCAAAGCTTGTAATTACTTTGTATGCATTGTTCATTCCCTTCCTTTTTTTTTTTTTTTTTAAGCTACCGTCATATGTGTACCTTCAGGTATTTGGTATCTATACCTGCCGTGGTAGGCCTGAATAGGCCAAAATAGGCTTATACATGTCCTGGCCTGCCCAGACATGTTCTTCTGCTCCCCCTCTCTCTGTTGTGTGGAGAAGCAACCACGGGAAAGAGGACGAAGAACCTGGAGCCACTGAGTCTAAGGACTCTGGCTTGCCCAGACTTGTTTTACTCCTGTTTACATCCTGTGGTAAACTAAGTACACACACTTGGCTTGTGTCTGCCTCGTGCAAGGCCTATGTTTTTTCCCAGATTTGGGTAAAGCAAGCCTATGGTTTCACCTAATACGGTCAAGCTCAGCTAACTGCCATTCTGATTGACTATTCTATGTCCAAAGGCCCACAAGTCTCAGGCAGTAGTGATAAAAAAAGATGACAGGTAACACAATGCACTCTGCAATTGTATTTGTGCTTGCTTGACTGCTGCTGCCTGCTGCCATTGCTTTCTGTTTCTGGCAGTATTCTGCCTCACTGCCTTATTGCATCCTGAGCTGCCTGGAAACTACCTGCTTTGAGTTTACCAGGAACAGGTTTTAAAGGCCTCCACGTGATCAGCCTGCATAGGTAGCATGATGTTGTGCTGAGACTGCACATCGCAAGACATCCTGCCTTCACCTGAAAGTCTCCTGCCAAGACAGGAAGTCCTGGAGGTACACAGATCGTCCGGAGGAGCTAGGACAAGGTCAGAGATCATCTGTCTCCTTTCCCAAGCATCCTGTGAAGCCTGGGAAGAATCAGAAGCCTCAGCAGCTGTCAAGACACCAACAGAACCTCTGCAAGTGTTTGGGTACTTTCTGAAGCTGTAGCTAGCCCCACGAGCCAGGAGATTAATATTTGTGAGTAAATACTTAAAGCCTCTTGTAATTCACTAATTGCCCTCTGCCATAATCAGAACGGAGCTCCTTGAGTCTATCTGGTGGACAAGTGGTATAATTAACCACAAGCGGTATATTGACTGCAGGAACCTTCTCTTCCAGTGCAATTAATGTGATACTGCTATTTATTTGTCCTAGATCCTATAATGTTTCTTTGTATAATGTTTCCATGACCATTGCAGAAGAACCTGATTATTATCAAAATTAGTGGTTGGGGGGCGCAAGACTCTTAAATACCAAAATTAATAAACAGTTTTGAAAAATCATAGAATCATAGAATCATAGAATGCTAAGGTTGGAAGGGACCTCAAGGATCATCTAGTTCCAACCCCCTGCCATAGGCAGGGACACCTCCCACTATCACAGGTAACTCAAGGCCTTGTCCAACCTGGCCTTGAACACCTCCAGGGAAGGATCAGCCACAACCTCCCTGGGCAACCTGTTCCAGTGCCTCACCACCCTCACTGGAAAGAACTTCCTNTGTAGGCCCCCTTCAGATACTGGAAGGCTACTATAAGGTCTCCTCAAAGCCTCCTCTTCTCCAGGCTGAAGAGCCCCAACTCTTGCACCCTGTCCTCATAGGAGAGCTGCTGCAGCCCTCTGATCATCTTTGTGGCCCTCCTCTGGACCCCCTCCAACACTTCCATGTCCTTCCTGTGCTGGGTGCTCCGGAACTGCACACAGTACTCCAGATGGGGTCTGACAAGAACAGAGTAAAGGGGCAGAATCACCTCCCTTGCAATCACATCTCCCATCAATTAATTACCCCTCCATTAAAATATCATAAAGAAGTTCAGAAGTGCATGTGTCAAATATTTTCTTTTTCTTTTTCTATATTATTAATAATATTCTTACTGTTGATTAAATGGCACTTAAACACATAATGTTGCTTATTAACTTTTCAAAAGTTTTCAATGGCTTTTTTTCCATCATTGTAAAATTAATTCCTACATCTGAGATAAAATAATATGGTTGTCTTCATATCTTCTCTGGATTTCTCATTCAGTAGCCTCAGATGAATCTTGACAACACTTAACTTGAGATATGTACATTTTCTCAGAACTTTGGTCTTACTCAGATTTCAAGTTACTTAGTTTTTTCCTCTTTCATGAAACATATAATTTCTTGGACAGTCTCCTTCAAATATATTCAGTTTCTATCCTCAGAGGTCTTTAAGATCCAAGTGGATAAAGACTTAGCAACCTGGTCTGACTTCACAGTTGATCCTGCTTCAATCAAGCAGGGTTGGGCTCGAGACTTCCTGAGATCACTCCCAACCTAAATCACCCAGTCTTCCAGTTAATGAGTGATCTTGGATCACACTAGCACATGAACAAGGAATAACCATGATTAAAAACTGAGCTGCTGCACTGAGATGCAGAGCTAAGATTCTGTATTAATGGGCTGGAAGTCCTCTTTTCTGGAGACAGACTTTGATGTTCTGTAGCATATGCTCACCTGATAAGTTATGTGCATATAAGACTAGGATACATTTTTTTATATATGTGAAACTGTTGTCTATTTCTTTTATTACTAATTTGTCTTTATTGTATATTAGATTCTATAGCCCTCTTCACTGACCTCTAGATTAATGAAATGTTTCTTTACTCTTTTTGCCCTTCACTTTAAATGACCACTGGAAGTGAATTTATCACCTGTGTATTATTTTCCTTATCTCGGGTCTTAGGTATTTCACTTCACCAGTTTTCGTAAATTGAATTACTAGTTTTTGCTAAATGGATTTAAACCTTTCATGGTTATTACTCAGAATCACAATACTTTCAGAGACTAAACATGAACAAGCACATTTCATTCATCTTCTCTATTTTATCATCCCTGTGTCAATGTTGTCCACTATTTCTTAGCAACTTTATAGGTCGAAATTTAACATCCCCGCTGTTCCCCTGACTATAAATGTAACAACAGTAGATTATTAATACCCTGGAATTTGTGTTCATTCAGCTCATTTCTTACATATATCCATCAGATTAAGTTAATTTCTACTCCAATCTGAATATTGCTCCAATATAATGCTGCTCTGAGTATGTTACAGATAAAGCTAAAGATGTTTCCCTTTTGTTACTCTGTTACTTCTCTTGACTCTTTTTACCCAGCCCAGAAATAATATTTTATATTGAGAAACTTCAGATATAAATAAAAAAGGTAATCAATTTTTTTTCATAAACACTCAGAAAGAGGACCTTGTTGCTGCTTTTGAAGCCATCAAGTCCTATTCAGTCGTAAACTGTGATGATTATGCAGAAAGCTGGGAGGGTCTGCTGTGTCTGGGTGCAAAGGGAAGGCAAAAAATGGGCTGTGATGTTAAAAGTGACCTTCTTCCCATATTGTTAAAGGGACAGACAATACAACTACATTTTTCGTTGTGCTGTAATAATATTTGATAAAGTTGAATAATATGTATTTAGAATTAAAAAAATAGTCCTCACAAGGAGATGGAATTCTATTTTGTAGTCAGTTTATTTGAGATTTTAGAATCATAGAATCAGTTAGGGTTGGAGGGGATGTGATTGTCTGATCATCTCTCCCTTGTTCAAATCAACAAAGATAAAGATTGCCTTTGTTAAAGATTGCCTGGATTCTTGGCAAAACTCAGAGATGTAAACAACACCTTTGTGGACTTCCGGGACATGGCCCAGATTCCTGCCTGAGAGCTCAGGAATACTAATCAACAGAGATACAGTGTCTTTGTGGAATTCCGGGACTCCAGCCTGGCTTGAATGCCCAGGATACGGCACCTCACACCAGCTAACCCAAAGAGAAAAGGCTTCTGTGTATTTGGGATATGGACAGGTAAGCGGTGCAGGGAGGGGGCGGAGGCCCTCCCTGGTGCCGCACCTGACCCCTGCAAACATGATAATACACAGAAAGATTTTCTGGGGAGCTGAACCTGTGCAACGGCCTAAACAACTGTATAAAAAGACGTGAGCAATGCATGCAAAAGTGTGCACCTCCACCGGAGCACCTCCACCAGACCACCACCACCAGGGCACCTCCACCAGAAGAACCTGAGGAACAACTCCTGCAGAGCAACTCCACAGAAGTACATTCCTGGGCTAGGCACACGTCTCTCTCTCTCTCTCTCTCTCTCTCTCTCTCTCTCCCCCATCTTTAGCTGATGGTAATATAATCCCTGCTCTTTTCCTTCCCCGCTCTTCTTTTTCTCCATTGTTCTCTATCCCTCTCTCCCCTCTTCCCTCTCTCCCTCTGTTTTGTTCAACTTTATCCTTTAATAAATAGTTTTGTGGTGATATATGGTCTCGCTTGCACCTTAATTTCACAACATGGAAATCTAAAAGAACAAATCTTGCTCCTCTGGACAGAGATACTGTTAATCTCTGTTCTCCAGACCTTGACAGGGGACCACAAGGATCATCTAGTTCCAATCCCTTCTGCCAGGGGCAGGGACACCCTACCCTAGATCAGACTGGCTAGAGCCTCATTCAGCCTGACAAAGATTAGTCAGTAGTGAGGGTAGAATCAGCGATGTTAGATTGCGTTTTTAATTTCCTTTAGCCACTTAAGTAAACATCTCAGTTTAAATACCTGCATGGATTTTTTTTTTTTTTTTTTAACATTTTCAGCTTGTCCTTACTAATTAAAATTCATATATTTGTTACAAAACCAAGAATGAACAAACTCCGGATGTATTTGTGTGTCACATAAAACAAATAAAAAAATAAAGTAGCTTTATCTGTCACATCAGAAGCTTTTAAAAAGCCCATTTTATAATTCCCATGCACTCTTAATCTACTTTGTGCATATTACACACTTAGACTTTTCTAAATTTATTGTAATTAGACCTATGTATTACAAAGGGACTACTCATATTGCTCCAACCTAATCTCTAATTTATATGCAGAAGAGAAAAGCTAAAGAGTTTAGGATTTTCACATGTAATGCCCTTTTTACCTAATCAATTTATACAGCTTATTAGCTTCCTTCCCTGTGCTTTGCATTTAGGGAAAAAAAAATAAAGAAAAGAAAAAAGAAAATAGAAAGAAACACAAAGAAATTAACACAGTCCTAGGCAAGTATTAATAGGTTAAAGGGTTCTGCAACCTTTCTCTATTCACTGATTTTTCTATGGGTGTACAATATTCATCACTCAGCAATGAATGATGAAAGAGTAACCTCTTACAAATAATCAGTGTATAGTGTATAGCTGAAGTACTAATGAATTCAAATTGTTTAAATGAAGATTCATTCACTGTGTTCTGTTCTTTTCTCAAACCAGTATTAAAACTTTGCCTCTGAAGCCAGAGAGAGATGTCTAAATAAACTGGATTAACTTCTCAAAGTCTGCAGAATCAAGACTTTACCATCAGAACCAGTTCTGGTGGCCCAAGAGGATAATTTAAACTGATTCTCTCAGCAATACATATTCCATTGAATCATATTAAGAAAGTATTCTTCTATGGTAGCTCATATGAACATTTAGTAAAAAGAAATTTCCTACTGATTTTTTATTATATAATTACAGACATACTGTCTCAAAATAAAACTATTCTTTATCATCTTCATTATAATATTATACCCAATAACATGTCAGGCAGTGTCTGGATAGACAGCTGTAAACCTGAAAACTCATAAAAGATGCCAAGACATCATCAATTAAATAATTTTGGCTAATAAGAAACAACAGTGCATTTATTTGTTATTTGGCTTTGGATATTTGGTACTCCCTCATCACACTGAGATTTTTGTTTTGTTAAAAAAAGAAAAAAAAATCTTCTGAAAATACTAAAAAAAAACATAATGTGTTTAGAAGTATTTCTTTTTAACTGAAAAGTGAATATTTTACATACAAGATGACTGAGGTCAGTTTTGTTAAGGGTCTAGGTGTTTTTTTGAAATACAATTAATTTTATAGACTACTATCCAGTCGTCATCTTTCATTTTTCCTGTATATATAATCTGACATTCTATCTTCAGTGTTAAAATTAAAATTATTCTATTGATCACTGCTTATGTACATGCTCTTGAAAAAAATACATTTATGGAACATTAAATTAATGTGTAATAGTTCAGGATGATAGAATTTGAAGGATTAGGGAAGAATAGATGAAAGAATGAAACTTTCCTGTCAGAAAGTGTATGAAGAACAACAAAGCAAGTATAGATTTCATTGATAGTGTTTTATGTAATGTATTTTTAATTATAATTCAAACTGCATAACAGCTGACAAAACTATCCAGTATCAGTCTTTTACACTGTCATTGCAGTAATAGCACACAGTCCTATTTCCAGAGATTTCTCAGTAAAAATTGGAACCATGTCAGGTTTTTTGTATCAGTAAAATAATCCTGCAAGTTGAAGAAGACTTCTAACAGAGTCCCTGCTATTTCTTTGGGTCAATAATGAACAAATGGCTTTCCAATTTGAAAGTCTTTTACAATTATATCATACTGGATAATATTGCAAAAATGATGCCCTGTATGCTTTCAGTAAAGTGTAAACAACTATTCATTCTTTGACATTTTTTACTGCATTAAAGGTCATCAAATATTTATCTTTACTACAGTGAACAATAAGCTAAAAGAAAACAAGCAAAGCCAGACCTGGAGAGACATAGGTGTTATTTCTACCTATCTATAAATGCAATTCTATTAAAAAAAATAAACCAGGCATTGTTGTTTCAGCTCATCACACATCAATGGCAATAGAATAAACTATGGTGAGAGAAAGCAGCTTGTGAACAATTGGTTTTGTTGAGGGGTTTGGTTTTTGTTTGGTTGGTTGGTTTGGTTTTTTTTTTTTTGGTTCTTCCTTTGATTGCTTGAGAGTGGAAAAGCCAGGCTTGCTAAAGATTTTCTTTGGTTTTTAAACTGACAAGTAGAAAACAGCTGCTCATAAATGCAGTGGATTTTCTCAGTTGTCATAAAGAGAATGAAGACTTCATCTATGAAGACCATTATCTTATATATTTTCAGAAGACAAGAGCCGCTGCAATGTATCTTCCTAAATCCTTTTCAAAGATTACTGTTTGAACAAATCTCCTAGGAGTTACTCAGTGATTACAGTCACAGTAGTTGTATATGCCTAATGTGAACAGATTTTCTTAACACATGCAGGTTATCAGTGAAAACTTCTACAACCTCAAACTTATTATATATTCAAAATATGTTGAAACACATCAAAACTAGACAGCCCTGTGGCATGCTTCTACTGCTAAAATGCAGAAACCAGGAGGCTTTTTTTAACTGCATAATATCTACTTTTCTACTAAACCTATGTTCTCAAATCCACATGCACAAATTTAAAAAATAAAACTGCTAAAGGAAAAAGATACCTAAGACTAATAACAAAACTCTACATATTTCCCCTTATCATTGTGAGAGTCCTTTTCACACCTTGCTTCATTCTGCTTCCAAGTCAAATCACGTTTTTAGTATCGACCTCTTGGTAACAGTGTAAAGAAATGTATCTGTGCTGTAAAATCTACCAACTGGAAATCATAGACTATTTTAAACATTGTACAAGACAAACAGTAATAATATATAATATTAATATTAAAAAATATATCTCAAGAAGATTGTTGGACTTACACAACTTAAAAGAAAAAAAGTATTCTGAAGTTACTTCCTATGCTTACACAAATATTTGACAAGACTTATATTTGCATTATTATATATCTATTTTGTTTGAATTATATAAAATATTTGCACAGTAATAATTTCTATTATCCTTGAAGTAGTATTTTGTATCCATATGAATCTGAATATCTAGATAACAGCTAAGAACAGAAAGCACATTGCTGTAGTTGAAGTGGGCTTATATAAAGTAAACATGAGTTTTACTATGATTACATCATACGGTAAAAAAAATAACTTTAAGATGAAAAAGTTTAGCTTGTTATAGGTGTTTTATAATTAGACTTTTATTATTTAACTTTTATTTAGTTATTGTCTAAAGGTATTCAAACCACAGTATTTAATGGCTCAATTAATTTACCTCTATTCCCTTCACTTAGTTCTATTTGAAATACCTATCCCAAGATATGGACTATCCCAAGATATTTAAAATTACATTAGAATCATAAGTTTAAGTGACAGAACCAAAACCCAGTCTACATGTGTAGCACAGAACAAAGGTGATACAACTAAGATTTAATAAACCTGCCTAAAATTAAAACTTCAGTGCCAGTGTGGGATATCCGGTGTTGTTGCTCCATGTTGTCTTCTATAGATCCACGGCCCTTGGCTCTATAAGTGCTGTTCAACAATAACTAAAACATCCCTGTATTATCCAAATGTTTCCAGCACAAATCCAAAATGCAGCCCCATAGACTACTATGAAATAATTAACTGTATCTCAGCTAAAACCAGTAAAATGTTGTGTTTACACAGTTGCATCAAGCTTTGAAAGAAAGAGTTTCACAAGAGAAAACAGGAAAAATTAATAGTAAATGTAGGTGCTGGCCCTTGAAAGAACTCACTCGTCTTCATTTAGTTATGTAAATACAGACTTCTACCAGGTTTTAAGATGTCTTGAGGTAGTTAAAACTCAGGCTGAAAGACACAATGCATCTATGGGACCCATATCCTTCTGGAATGACAAGTGGAAGGTTAGATTAAATACCCTAATTAAATACCCTAGATTAAATACTTTAAGAAACTATACCTAGATGCAACCTGTTTGAATCTCTGAATACAGCCTCCTAGCCATGAACCTGTCAAAAGTCAAATACCCAAGCATCTCATGACCTATCTCTGTGTTGATATTCTAAGCAAGAACAGAAATGAGAACCTATTGTTGTCTCAGACCAGATGAGAATTATGTCTTTAATATTTGCATATAAAAAAGTGCATGTTCCATTTTACTTGTGTATTTTCATATTCATATCCACAAAGCTGATCATTTTTTAGGTGTTGGACTTTAGATATGTGACAGATTTACTGTGTTAACTATACAAACCTCTGAATAAGGCAATCTGTATTTATTTAAATCTTCTAACAAAATAAAACAAAACAACAATAAAACAACCACCAAACAAAAACCAAACAGAAAAGTCAACAAACAACAGCACAGAACACATATAGACCTGTTCTTGTATTATACAGAATTAGAATCACCATCATCGGTAATGCCTAAAATTCATTCACTATGTTGCCCATGGCTAATGTTGTCTTTTAATTAAAAGTCTTGCTTTGGTTATCATAAATTATATAAGGTTTGGAGATTTTTGTGCTTTGTTCCTTTTTTTTTTTTTTTTAGATTTTCCCACAAATAATTAGGGAACTTTTGCTAATTTCTCTAAATACAGCTATTTAATTAAGTAAATCTAGGATCAAAATTACTGAGACACAAAGCTTGGCATTTGGCAGGAAGTTCCCTAGTGTCAGAAATTTGCTGATACATAATTGACTGATATGTAATCATTTAATTGAAGGCTGTACTAACAGGTATTTTCTAATCTCAGTAGTTAATTTAGCAGCCTTCATATAATTTTATTTTGGTTTGTTTTGTTTTAATTAATATTATAATGAAATTATTCTGTATTGAATAGGTAGCTTACATAAAGCTAAGTATTCAGTTATGACATTACTAGGAGTATTCTGATGAGACACTAGAGAAAAATGTGGATTACTCATCCACATTTTATTCTACAAATCATTAGAACTATTTCTTTTAAAATAAAATATTTTAAGCATTTTATATACATAAAGATGGCAGTATGAATTATTTTTTTCACAATCTGAATTCAAACCATATGTGAAGTGAAGATACATGCCTAAGGAGTCCATCTGTGCCAATTATGTCTAATCCATCACTAAATCTTGCCCTGAACACATCAATCAGTGTGAAGCATACCAATATTAATTACACTAAACTGAATAATGTTAGTAATTTTCAAAGAGGTGAGATCTGAGTATGCATTTTTGCAAGACGGCAACAACAGAAAATTGTTACTCAAAGTCCATGTATGATGAGGTAGCAAAGTGAGGCTTTTAAAAAGCGACCAAAGTATGACTTTTAAAAATTATGGAAGGTTAATAGTTTGAGAGTGAGAGAGAGAATATTTGGGATCTAGAACAGAATAAAGATGATACTTAAGAAACCAAAATAATAAAGATGTGGTAGATAAACTCCACCTTTCATATCAGAAAGGGCAGTTGTAAACCTACATTATCAGAGGCTCCTTACAAAGAAGCATCAATAGGACTTTTTCCTACATATTTAGAGACACTAGAAAAGACTTAAACTCTGGTAGATTCTGTGATGGAAACCTGACTAGGCCAGAATTGTTTTCTCTATGTTTTCTTCTTCTGTATAACAACAAAATTCAGGCCATGAACTGCAGCAAATAATGTACAGGACTGTGCAAGCTCTTTTCCAGAGTACCAAATTAATCAGTAACAAAGTCTGAAAGAAGATAATGTCACACGGAGTTTTGTGCACATAGAGAAATAAAGCAGTTTGTCAGCAAATGGAAAGACTTGGGGAAATCTGCAGTTCAGTCTTTTGAGGTGTGCATGGGAAGACCAAACAATGAAAACAGCAATGAAGTGGTGCAGAAAGTCTCTGTAGCTGAGTGGCTACTTATGGCTGAAAGAGTTGAGCTTAACTGAGTTTACAGTGAGTTTGTTGAAGTTTAGAAAAAAAAAAAATCATAAAAAGGACTTATCTAGTTAATAAATAGTGAAGTTCAGAATGAAAGAACTGAGGAAGATCAGGAAGTGTTGATGTAGGATACTTTTGGAGAGAAAAAGGGGCCATTAAAACAATAGAGGTAGAAAAGTGCTAGGACTGATATTGAAATTGAGGGTAAGTGATCTACAAAGTCTAAAACTTGTTTTCTTAAGGAAAAACAGAACAACAAGACAAAGCTTTTGGAAACCAGTAACGGAAAATTGAGTCTTTTGACTCAAGACCTCTAGCTTGATATCAATCCTCTAAAAAAGCTGTCAGAACTACTGTAAGTGTTGCTGAAATACAACACAAAACCAAAATAAATCCTGCTAAGTTAAAACAGAATACATTAATAAGAAAATAAATGAGACTGATCATTGGTAATTGGTAACTGGCAAAAATATTTTAAAGAGAATAAACACCAAGATTACTGATATTATTAAAGGCTCATTTACTTTACAAAACTTGATGGAAAATTAATTTGAACTGTTTGTAGAGCAATATAAAAAACCTGAGGTGATGACACTGTTTGTATAGTAATATGAAAAGCATACAAGCATAGATGCTTAGTAAAATACAGATATTGATGTGAATGCAATCAAAACAAAGAAACAGTGTAGATGCTAAGGTTATACGTAAAGAAAAGAAAGAATATATACAGAAGAAAGTAATAGCATGAAAAATGAAAAATTGGTTAGTATCACAATTGCCTTGGTATCCAAAAGAAGGTTTAATAGCTCCCAGTGAAGTACTGATGGAAAGACCTTACAGAGGAGCTGGGAGTGGACCACCATTTATTTATGTTATTAAAGATATATTCTGCCAGAAATTGTGCTTTCATAGTGCTATTTGCTTTTCTTAATAGACTTGAAATAAAAAACAACACAAGAAGTTTTATAAAAATGTAGATATAGATTTTAATTAAAAATCTATATCTAATGGTTACAGAGACTGGTGCTCTTTTTGCCTTGGTTCGGTAAACAAAGATCTCTTCATAAAGAAAATGATGACAGACTCATTTATGCCATGTGGTCATAAGCTACTTTTAAGATTATATGAAGTTCATTACATTTGGCCTATTAGAAGAAGAAAAAAAATGGTTAAAAATGAAATTAGATTGTAATTATTTATTTTAAAATACTGATGTTGATAAATCAAAATATCGAACACATTATTAATATTAATTTCTCGTTTACATTTAAATATTAATGTTGAGAAATTAAAATATGTAACAAATTATTATTCATTAATATTTCACTTTCCAGTGGATTATTAAAAACAAATTAAAAAAAATAACTTCTTGGTCTTCAAAAACTAAAATATTTTTAGGCAGTAGGACTTTTACTGCCATGGAAACTAGTATTTTGATTTTGCTTTTTTCTTTTTAGAATGTTTTATAGACAATAAAAAATAAGTAAGGTTTTGGGTTGTTCGGGCAAGGGTATTGGTGAAGAGAGACAATATAGTTCACTGTAGTGGCTAGGAAGAGAGCAATTTTTTGCCAAATTCCTCCCTTCTTCTCTGGTAGTGTTCCTTAGAAATGTTTAATTTAAATCAAAGAATCATAGAATCATAGAATGGTAAGGTTGGAAGGGACCTCAAGTATCATCTAGTTCCAATCCCCTGCCATAGGCAGGGACACCTCCCACTAGCACAGGTTACTCAAGGCCTCGTCCAGCCTGGCCTTGAACACCTCCAGAGAGGGAGCAGCCACAACCTCCCTGGGCAACCTGTGCCAGTGCCTGCCCACCCTCACTGTAAAGAACTTCCTCTTAACATCCAGTCTAAATCTTCCCTTTGCCAGTTTAAACCCATTGCCTCTAGTCCTGTCATTGCAAGACTTTGTAAATAGTCCCTCCCCAGCGTTCCTGTAGGCCCCCTTCAGATATTGGAAGGCTACTATAAGGTGTATCTGTTTGGAAGAGACTTCAAATATCATTCAGTCCAACCCTTGACTCAGCACTGAAGGATCAGCACTAAACCATGTCCCTAAGAACCAGCTCCATACGATGCTTGAACACCCCCAGGGATGGTGACTCCACCACTGCCCTGGGCAGACCATTCCAAGGTTTAATAACCCTCTCTGTGAAGAAGTATTTCCTCTAGCACAGCTTGTAACCATTTCCTCTAGTCTTGTCACTTGTCATCAAGGAAAAGAGGCTGGCCCCCTTCTCTCTCCAACTTCCCTTCAGGTAGTTGTAGAGTGCAGTATTATCTCCCCTCAGCCTTCTCTTCTCTAGGCTGAACAATTGCAGCTCCCTGAGATGCTCCTCATGGGTCACGTGATCCAGCCCCTTCACAATCTTTGGTGCCCTTCTCTGGACATTCTCCAGCACCTCCGTATCTTTCCTATAGCCAGGGGCCCAGACCTGAAAACAATACTTGATGTGTGGCCTCACCAGTGCTGAGGACAGAGGGATGATCACTTTCCTGTTCCTGTTGGCCACCATGTTTCTAATACAAGCCAGGATGCCATTGGCTTTCTTAGCCGCCTGGACACACTGCTGACTGATGTTGGCAGTGTGTCCAGGTGGCCATGAAACTCTGTGGCAAATACGTGCTCAAGTTTTATATCCCTCTCTTTCAGGCTGAACATATCATATTCATCTCAAGATATTAAAAGAATCAAACAAATAAACATTAATACTTGAATAGAGAACAAATTTGCACTTTCTGTGAGGAAGCAAAAAGAGAAAAAAAATTCACTTCCTAGTAAAGTAGTTTCACAACAACCTTTAAGTATTGTCAATAACACAAAGTGTACTATGGCCTTTAAAATAAAATGTAATTGTTTCAGAGAGAACTTTTGCTTACTGAAGACCAGATCAATTCTGTAGCAGATGTTACTCAGAATACATTTCCTTTCAGAGTAAAAACCTGTGGTGTGATTCCTCTATTATAGCTTAAAATTGAGCCAGACTTGAATAGCCAGCTTGAGATCACTCTTTTCTTAGTCTTCCACAATTTCAAAGGTAGGGAGACTAAAAGGAGTAACAACATAGCCTCTCACGCTGGACAGAACAGTGGTGTTAGTCAGATGATATTCTCTGTTACTATAAACAGAGAAGCCCCACTGCCTGACAGGTGTATACCAAGCTGCTCTCTCCCTCCTTGACAAGACAGTGGGAGAAGGTAAGATTGAAAGCTCACAGGTTGAGCTAGGGACAAGGAGATTTATTGCCATTTAAGATCAGAGTAGGAAAGCGAGAAATAAAACAAATCTAAACCATCTTTCCCTGACTCCTTCTTCCCAGACTTAAAATTCATCTGCAATGCTTTGACTTTCTTCCCCACAACTGATACAGAAGGATGAGGAATGGGCATTGCAGTAAGTTCAAAATGTTCTGCCACTCCTTGCTTTTCATACTATTCTTCTGCTCCAGTGTGGCTCCCTCATGGGACTGGTCCTTCCAGAAAACATGCTCCTGCTTGGGCCCTTCTACAAAGGTTGAAGTTTCTGCTAGAAGTATACTCCTGTGTGAGCTTTCCACAGGCTGCAGCTTCCTTCAAGCCATGTTTGTTGGTTCTACATGAGTTAGTAGGGTGAATATATGGTCTTCTCCACTAGCTGCAAGGATGCTTACTCCAGCTGTCTCTCAAGGCTGCTGCACAACATTTTCTACCTTTTATTAGTTATGTTTCATAGCCTATCACTGATGGGCTTGGATTTGACCAGTAGCAATCTGTCTTGGATTTGACTAGAACTGGCTCTATCCAAGAAGGGAGCAGCTCCTGATTTCTTCTCACCTAAACCACTTCTGCACTCTGACTGAAAAGAGTTATGGACACTGCTTAAAAATGATGAGAATCAAAATCCAGTGGAAGACAATCTGGTTTTTATGCTCACCCGAAGGAACTCATCACAGCACAGATCAAGAAGCATGGATGTTCTCTAGTGTTAGAGTGACCCTAAAGCTGCCTTTGCTCAAGCAAGCCTTTTGCTTGATAAGTTATGAAAATATTTAGATGCAGTTTAAAACTGCATATATTCCTTTGGAATGTTAACAAAGACTACAACTTGAAATGTTGTGCTTCTGGTTTGTCCATCAGTGATGGCAATAAATAGAGATACTCTGAAGTTATTTTTTTCTTCTCTATAGCGAAGGAGATGACTCTGTGATGTCCCTACTCTCCTGTTTCTTGAGTCTTACCGTGATGATGCTAACTTTTTTACTATCAGCCTGTATGATGCTGGGCATTGCTTCTGTAACTCTAACAGTGTTGGTAACATCAGCGTACAGTATCAAGACTTTCCTCTCTCTCTCTGTCCTTCCCCAAAAGTGAGTAGGTCGGGAGTGCACAAGTCTTGGGGGGGGGACATAGCCAAAACAGCTGACCCAAACTGGCCAAAAGGAGCAATAAAATCTCAGGGAAAGGTGAAGGAAAGGGAGCACACCCTGTGGTTACAGCATTTGTCTTCTCAAGTAGTTATTATGCATGCTGAGGCCCTGCATGCTGGTTTGAGGCTAATTGGAATATTTTTATGAGAGAAATTAAGTTCTCAGCTATGAGAAGAAAATAACAATGACACTTATATCACTCATTCTTCTGCTGAGAGATGCAAATTGTCAAAACACAGATAAGGCATTCACTTCTCACTTAGTTCTCAGTCCTTTCTTCTGATCTGTTGGTCTGTGCCTGGTTGCATCTGCCTTGGCTCTTTTGCATGAGATCTAACCTGATCTAACCCTTTTCCTCTAACCTCCTTGTCGTCTTTTGACCTCTCACCTCAGATCTCTGCAGACTTTTTCACGTGAGCTATACGGAGGTTGATCTGGTTATTTCTGAGGGAAGAGAAAGAAGGGAGGGGGTGGAGGAAGGTTAGTCAGGAGCCTTCTGGGCAGTCTGTTTCAGAAGGGATTTTATGTTTCTGTATTACTTTTAACTTGTATATAACTGTAAATATCTGTGTATATTGTGTATATATATATATGCTTTCAAATTGTACTAAGCTGTAAATATGCTTTCTTAATTTCCAGCTGGCTGAGTCTAGTCTGGTAAATTTCAGGTGGGGGGGTGCAGGTAATTCTGTAATTCCCAAACCGCTACACACTGCTTCACAGAAAATGTCTGGACATATGGCTGCTGATGGGATCAACCTCATTTTGCTATGTGCACAGCTTTTGCTTCTCTTATTAAACTGTCTTTTTGCTTTCCTTCTATACTTCTCATCCTCCAGGATATGTGAGTGAGCACAGTGTGATTGTTTATCTGCTGATTGGCATCAACCAATCACAGAGATCCACTTGCAGCCTAGTGGGTTATCCTACATATGACAGGAGAGCTGTTAGATTTTTTTTAAAAAAAAATAGCTAGACCAAAAATGTGACATATTTCTGTTTGAACATCCAAACAGATAAATAAATCACATTTCAAAAAAAGGAAGAGCTGTGCTACTTTAAAATTATCTATTGTAAATGAACACAGGGAAGAAGATATAATATTCTAGCTGGGGTTTTTTTAACAATACTGAACTAACTTCTAATAATTTTTTCTTATGCAACCAAAGAAAATTTCAAGGATGGAAACAGCTGTGTACACTAAGCGTGACCTTTCATTTTAGAGTCACGTTTCTCAGTCTTTAACCAATTGCTTCTCAAATAGCATATCCATTTAAAAAACATGGCATGATTTTATTTCCACACTATTTGGGATGGTGGGACTGAAACCTATGTTTTTTCATAATAATTTTGTTCATTTGATCACCTGTCCCTAATTTGGTATTTGAAACATAGTTTTAGCAAATATATCTATTCTACTTATTCAAATCAATATGCTTAATGTATGCAACTCTTTCAGTTCTGATTGAGTGAACAGGAAGTACAGATCATGATCTGAACATTTTATGGTGCAGATTCATATTTTAAATACAGATCCCAAATCAAAATTCCTTAAGTATCTTCCTATGTTGTTATTCCTGTTGAAATAACTTTTTAATCAACATACAGGGGGAAATGGAATATGTTTTAATATATATGACTAGAGAGGTTTAATATTTCATAATAGAGAAAATATAAAACCAATTTAAAAGGAAAGAGATGCTATTGTGTACTGCAGTTCATATAAATGTCCAAAACACGTGGTAAAGGACCTTTGGAATGACAAGTTAATTGTAACAGCTGCATCTGCAGAGAACAATCTTAATAACAATGGAAAGCGACAAAAGGGGAAAGTGACCATAAATTATAAGTAAGATATGGTGTTTGTTTGAAAGAGATGCCCAAGCTTGGCAAGATGACAGCTAATGTGAGTACAAAGGTCATGAAAACAAAGTCAGCTAAGTGATTACTCTTTCAAAGTAATCAAAGTAAAGTGCATCTTCCAGTGATGTGTGTTTATTTCAATAATCACTGTTGTCACTCTATTCTGCTTTCTCCTTTTCTATCCCTACTAGTCTGAAAATGAAGGAAATCTTAGGATTGTTACTTGTAAAAATTCTTTTTTTTGTGTTTTAGTTTGAGAACAAAACTAATTCTGTTCAGTGATTTTACTTTTTAGCTAAGCGTCTTCTAAATAACAGCGTTTTCTGAACTTAATAACATATTTTCACAGACAGGTCTGCTTTTAGAAGTGATAACACTTCATGTTTACAGTTACTGCCAAGGATTGGTATGCAGAAAGGCTCTTGCTCATACTTGCTTCTGTTGAGAACAAGGTGACTGCTAAATTTTGTGCACCACATTGAGGTGCTGTGAAACAAAAGGTTGTACCTGTAAAGACCAGACAGAGTAAGTGACCTTAAGCTGACCAACAAAGTATTCCATTCCATTTACATCATATTCAGTATTAAAGCTGAGGTATCATAAGCGTCAAGCTCTCTTGCCTTCAATGGCTGGTGTCTGAGGAGGTCTCTGTGTGTTATTCTGCCTTGGATACCAATTGATATGTTCCTGAATCCAGTTCCAGAATTCAGCTGCTGAATCCAGTTTCTGTCTGCCTCTGAGTTCTGTTTGGGACTTCCCCAGTGCCTGCCTCAGCAACAGTTGTGACATAATTACCACCAGGGGCTTGGGTTCAATATTGATTTAGTATGTATTTGCATATATTTTATTTAATTGTTATTATTTTCATATAAGCTGTTTCAGTTTCTTTTCCAATCCATAAATCTCCTTCCCTTATTCCCTTTATCTCACCTTTCTGAGCAGAAAGAGGGTTTAATATAGAGTGTCTATCATTTGTACAGTGGCCAGCCTAGTCCAAACCATTCACAGTTTGACTCTAATTTCTTGCTACTATCAATACCTCCATCTTAGGAATTATTTTTATGGATCATATTTTATCTTTTGCAGACAGCTCCTGATTTTGTGAGTTAAAAGGAAGGGATTAGGATAGAAAGAGACAATACTGGTAAAGCAAAAAGATCAAATATGCAAATTATGAACCACATATAGTGCATTCATCTTCAGAAATGTTTTATAGGATGAAGAGCAAGACCTGAGGAGAGAAACATTAAAATTGTGTCATGCTGGAGCAATACAAATGCAGCACGAGCATCTACATGCCACATGAGTATCTAACCAGTAAAATGAACAAGAAAAATCTGACAAATTAATGTATTAAAAACAAGCTCAAATAAAGTATTTTACATTCCCTAAAGCTTGTGTACTTCCCCTCCTGCCAAGAGATGTTATCTGTTTCTACAAAGCTTGTCTTATTAAGTCCTTTGATCATCACACAGCACTACCATAGAGAAACTAAAAATCTTCCATATTAGAATCATTGAACAATTTAGGTCAGGAGGGACATCCAGAGAGCATATACTCCATATCCTGCTCAAAACAGATCTACATGGGGAAGGTTGCCCAAAGTTATGTCTGACCAAATCTTCAGTCCTTCCAAGGACAGACATACCACAGCTTCCTCGGGCAAATTTTTCCAGTCTTTGACTACCTCCACTGTACTTTTTTTTTTCCCCCTGTATATTTAAGCAGAGTTTCTTGACTATTGTCATGTCTCACTCCATCTTCTTTATGCTGTCCTATCATCACTGAACATACAACACTTCATCATTAAAATAATTTATATTGTATAAATTAGCTTTGAGAATATGGTAACTCGAAATTGCTGCCATATGTTTATCATTGATACCTGTGGTATTTAATGTCACAGATCTCTATTTTTGGCTAGATTTTCTATGAGCAAGATGTGCATCATTGAACAGCCATGCTATATCTATCTCCACCATTAGGTCTCCTATAGTGTGTCTGCTACATTTTGTTACGTTGCTGTTTACTTGTCACATAATATTTAGGGAATTTAGTTTTACATAGTTATTGTCACTGACAGTTCACGTTTTGCTACCTCTCCACTGGTTCTTGTCACATTATAGTAAAACCATCAATTGCATGAGTGCAGTCCATTTCTGCCCTTCTTCACACCACAACCTGTATTTCATGATCCTTTTACGTCTGAAGTGCACAAATACACAGAAGGTGTGTTGCTCTTTTTATTATGCTCTCCACGCTTTGAGAACAGGGCATATACCAGATTATTTTGTAGTATTTCTTCCATCAGTTCTGTCTCATGCCTTTCTGGAATGCTATACATCAACTCCTTCAGCTGCTGTTTGTAGGTTTCCCTACAGTTTACCTATGAGTACATGGGTTTTTTGGGTTTGTTTTCTTTTTTTTTTCTCTCTTGTCTTCTTTTTTTTTTCTCTACCACCCCCCACCACATCCCCCTCTGGATATTTTTCAGAAACTCTTATGCAATGTGCAATGTATTAAATAGACACAATACAAATGTAAACTCTGGTCACCCAACATTAAATTCATACTGCACACAGTAAACCATTCTTCCCTTAAACTGATTTCTTCTTTTTTGCTTTGTACACAACCAGTTTGTTTTACTATTGTTCACTTTACTACTTATATACAGAAGTAATTTTTTTTCCAATGTTGTAGCTCCCTAATTTGCTTACCAGAGGTAGCAGAATGAGTTGCTTTGTATAATGTCAGGGGCATTTTATTCAGTGCTTGCTGCTGTTGATCAACTGTTGATACAGAATATATAGTGTGAATTGGTTAATTTGATATTAAGAAACAGAGTAAAACATAATTCTGACTTATTCCACCCTTATGTATAATTTCTGACTCAGAAATAAAATTTTAGCAAGCTTCTGATTTCTATTTATTGACAATCAAAATTATTGTGATTTTTTAGTCATACAGCAAATAATTAATTTACCAGAAATTACCAGTCAATCAACTACTACAGAAATGTAGCATGCTTCTGAACACCTCATTCCATCATTTTTCGATGTTGCAATATACCCAGGAGCCTCATGGATAAAGCTACAGAGGGAATGGGAAGTATGTAGGGAGACCAAACAAGTCTATGTAAGAAATCATGAGGACCTGCAGGCACAAAGGAGGCCTTTGTGATCATGAGGCCTTTGTGATCATGAACTTTTTACATTCTAAAGCAATTGTACCTCAGCATTTCCTGATACAAGAAATACTACCGCATGGAGAGGTAAAACAGAAAAGAAGATCTGTCAAGACACATTTTTTGTTAACAGTAATGTTAGACAATGACACCTGAGTGCGTACTGTCAGTTCATATCAGCCTGATGGTGTACTGCTTGAGAAACTATTCAGCTGCTCTCAGGGCAGAGCTGCAGTCAAAGACTTTACTTATGCATCTGTCAAACATTAAAAAAAAAACAAAAAACAATTCTTTAAACAAAACAAACAAAACAACTCTTGGTAGAAGGGAATCAAGCAAATGATTGGAGTCATGATACAGATCTGCAAAACCTCCCCTCCCCCCCTTTACACTGTACAACTCAGCTGTTAGGACACAACAGTGATCCCAAAGTTCTTTCAACTGTTCTTCCACTGACTATTTAACTCCTGACTTCGCTGACACATTTTTTCTTTATTGTATTTGTGTTTATAGAACCTATGTGGAAGAGAAAACTTCAAAATTCTAAGCTGTCGGTGTAATCAACTGTTCACCTAGTCAATGTAGTTAGAAGGATCTGGAGGGCCATTCAACTCTCTGCTAGTTCATATATTGACAGCTATATTTAGCATTTACTATTTGGAGCTATGTTTCAGTCATGATATTGTCATGCTTCACTTTCCTTATCATTGACCAATACAGTCATAGGTAGCAAGGGTATTATTTAAAGTCAAATGGAGTCATTACACTTATCTCATCATATTACTGCATTCCTTCACAAATATACACCTAAACAATTTTGTCTTTCCTCTGCTGCTCAGGGTAACTGAGGTCTGTCTCTTCAAATTTAGTTTTATTCTACTTTTTTTCTGTGGACTTGAAATCTCAAACGTTCATGAAGCATCTTAAAGTTTCTCTGAGTTTTGATTTCAATTTAGGGGCTTTTCTGGATGAGAGAAGAAAAGAATATTCATGAGATTGCATTCTGTGCATTAAATTTTTTTCTGTGCATTTACAGAGTAACTAGTGACAAATATACAGTACAGGTATTATTTATATTGTACAGTAGCTGTTTTCTTGGAACTCCTGGGAAAATATTCTTAACAGAAGAGAAACTTGATTATACGAAACAAAAAAAATATTGCGTATCACCCTTGCTAACCTAGAAATGCTCAAGGAATCTTTGGGCCTTATATTCCTTGTACTTGTCTACCTGTAATCCACTGAGATCTACCTTTTATCAGTTATATAAAACTGACGTTTTTGCCACGGTAATTTGCCATCATTATTTGCTGTCTTTTTAAATTATTCTTTGACAAAATGCCTTTCTGCGATTCAGAAAGACTGTTTCTTATTCAAAAGTTGTTTTATTCCCTTATATCTCATTCTTAGCCCTCAGATATCTACTCTATAGTAATTTCAAGTTCTCTCAAATTAAGTCTCCACAGATAGATTAATCTGTTATACAAGTAGTTTATCATATTTATTTCTTGGGAATTTTATCATAATTGTCTAAATGGGTTAGATAAGTGAGTTGGGTGAGGTTAGATAAATTAGTCAGATTGCATAAAAAGATACTGAAGTGGATTGAAAACTAGCTGAAAAGTTGTGCACAAAGTGCAGCTGGAGACCTGGGATATCCCAGTAGTATACCCTACTCATGGGTAGATAATGGGTCCTTAGTTAATAAAAATGGGTCAAGAGACCATCCTCATCAAGAGCAGTAGCTGATACACCAGATGGGCATGCTGCTATTCAGATAGACCTCAACAATGTAAAGAACTAGGCAGATAAGATCCTCACAAAGCAAAATGTCAAGTCTTAAGCCCACTCAGAGAGACCTGAATGATCGGAAAGTTGCTTTGCAGAGTGTGACCTGGGGTCCTAAACAGCAAGAAGCTGACCATGATCTAGCAACATACCCTCACCATCCAGAAGATCAACAGTCTCCTGGGCAGCATTAAGAGGAATGCTGCCAGCAGAAAGGTTACCCTTACTTTATAACCTGTCCTAGTAAAGCTGGAGTACTGGATTCATCTGTAGGTTCCACAGTTAAAGAAAGGCATAGATATACTGTAGAGAAAGTCCATCAAGGGTCATTAATATGGTTAAGGGTCTGAAGCACCTTTCGTATGTGGAGATGCTACAAGAGGTGGAACTGCTTAGCTTGCAGAAGAGAAGGTTCAGAGGCATTTTATTTAAGTCCAGTAATATCTAATTGGATACTATCAAGAAGATGGAGAAAGACTTTTCTGTGATGTCTAGTGAGACAATAAGAGGCAATGGACCTAAAGTAAAACACATGAATTTGTACCTGAACAGTAGAAAATAAATTCTTGAGTTTGAGGATAATTGCATGATAGAACAGATTGCCAGAGATATTGTGAAGTCTTAATTCAGTTGGACATGATTTTAGTAACATCCTCTACTAACTCTGCTTGAGCAGGGATTTTGGTCTAGGCAATCTCAAGAGATGCCTACCAACCTTGACCATCCTGTGATTCTGTGAAATCCAATCTCAAGTTTATTGAATCAAAGTAAATGTGTTAAACTAAATAAGATTATTTCTTTGCAAAAGAAAAACAAAACAACAACAAAACCCATGTGATCTGTCTTTTTCTTCCTAATGTTTTTCAGGTTTTTGTTATGTCCTCTAGTTTTCACAAACCCTGCCACCAAAAGAAAAATCTAACCATTCACAGAATCACAGGATGTCAGGGGTTGGAAGGGACTCAAAGAGATCATTGAGTCCAACTTCCCTGCCAGAGTGGGGCCATACAATCTATCTCAGGTCAAAGAGAGTCACATCCAGATGGGCCTTGAAAGTCTTCAGAGAAGGAGACTCCACAACCTCTCTGGGGAGCCTGTTCCAGTGCTCTGTGACCCTTACAGTAGAGAAGTTCCCCCTTGTGTTGAAGTGGAACCTCTTGTGCTGCAGCTTACATTCATTGCTCCTTGTCCTATCACAGGGAGCAAGTGAGCAGAGCCTGTTCCCCCTCTCCTGACACCCAGCCCTCAGATATTTACAAACATTAATTAAAGCCCCTCTTAGTCTTCTCTTCTCCAGACTAAAAAGCCCCAGGTCCCTCAGCCTCTCCTCATAAGGCATATGCCCCAGTCCCCTAATCATCCTTGTAGCCCTTCACTAGATCTTCTCCACCCGAGTGATAGCATCAGCCAGTTCTTGGGAGGCACCCTTGGATGTCTCTCATCAGGGCCCATGGACTAGTGAATGTTCAATTAGTGTAACTGATCCCCATTCCTCTCCGACCATGTTCTTAAAATCAAATAAACAGATATTATCATGTTACCTTAGACATCTACAAGTTACACAAAATTTCTTAACATTTGTGTGTAATGTTATTTTGTCCCACTCCCTTCTGGTATGTGTTTCTAATTTCACAATTTCGTATTAACCAGCAAATAGTAAAGATCCAAAAAAGAATGCAAGAAATATTTTTTTTTAATTTCTTAAATTCCATTGAAATTATGAAATTGTTAGGTAGGTTATGATACCAGATTTTGTAGTTACATACTACTTAATAGAAGTGGGTTTCGGTTTGGGTTTTGTGGTTTTGTTTTGTTTTTTTTGTTGTTGTTTTGTTTTGTTTTGGGCTTTTTATGCTGTTTTGTTTTGTTTTTAACAAAAGTAGTACAGAAACCACTTAGTTACTGTTCCATATGTAATGTTCAAATGTCCATGAGTATTGTTGCCATCAAAAGTGTTGAGCTCTGCAAAAGCTACCTGTTCTAAAACTCAGTGGTGTTTAGTGTGTCATACTTATTTCCATTACTTTGATTTTGTCAGTGAACTGATCCAACGGTTGAAGCTAGCTCACAAAGATGAGGAACCAATTAGAAAGTAGATATAGATGCAATCACAAAGGTTAATACAGGATCAAAATTTTTTTATTGTAGCTTCTCACAGTAACATACGGATTCTTGCAGGTTTTCTTATTATCCACTTAGAATGAACTACAGTAAACATCCTTCTTCTCCCTTCATGAGAATTAATAACCCACTGTGTATGTGAATAGGTACACAGAACTGTCTTTTCATGAGGTTTGTTAGCAAAGAGTCACAGGAAGATACTTAGTTTCTCTAAGAAAAGCAGTAAGTAAAAAGAAAAGAAAATAGCAGACAATTCCAGTAACATCATGTAAAGACAACCTCAGGCTGTTATCATTGATTTCAATTTTTGCTTGCAGAGCTATGCTGTACAATATCACTACATAGCAAGTGAACATCATTCTTTGGTCATGATTAATGAATGATACCCAAGAAAACTATCACAATGTGATAAAAGAGAACTATCCTCGCTTAGATGGGATGAAGGGAGGCTAATCAGTAAGTTTGCTCTCTATTGTCAGAAACTCAGAGGCACCTTTTAGAAAGATTGCTGTGGACAGAGCCAAAACCTAACAAATTGTACCAAGGTATATACACAGATATTTTGGGAAATTTGATTACTTTCTTATAACTATCAAAGTTACCAGGCTATTGTTAACATAATAAAATTGTAGAAAATAGTAATTTTACCACTCAAAATTAAGCTCTCATTCCTACTTAGTGAGAGACAGAAAGTTATTTTTAAAAAACATAGAAAAAGTATCTCTAAATTTTCCACAGAAATTCTTTACTGATACTTGCATATAAGGTACTGAATTCTGTGCAAATGATTTAATAGAAATTTGGATGTAATTAACACAATTAAAAATGATGAGCATTATAGAGCTTCTCTACTGAATATATCTCCATTGATACAATACTATCATCTGCAAAGCAAACAAATACTTAATTTCTATATTGTTCCTCTCAGGTCAGCTATATGATTTTATATTGGATATCAGGAAAAAATTCTTTACTGAAAGAGTGATAGGCATTGAAATATGTTGCCCAGGGAGGTGGTGCAGTCACTGTCCCTGGAAGTGTTTGAGAAGCTTATGGACATGGCCCTTTGGAACATGACTTAATGGTCACAGTGGTCGTAGGTTGACAGACTTGGTGATCTCTGAGGTCTTTTCCAACTGAAACAATTCTATAATATACCCAGCTGAATTAGATTTTAAAAGAAAGCTTTAGTAAAATAACTGTTATTATCAGACATTGAGATGTGCACATTGTTTCATCTCAGTTCCAGGAAAAGCTCCTGAATCAAAAACTCTTCGTATTTTCATAAGGAAAACATGCACTTATTAAATTTAGAGATGATAAAATGTTGGAAATTATATCAGTACATTGGAAAACAAGGTAAGAAATGCCAGTTATTCTGCTATCTTTTAAAAAAATAAAATAATTAAAAATCAGTCTCTGAAATGTAATAGCAAGGGAAATTCCCGGATTCCATACTTAAACAATAATAATCAACTGAACAAACATAAGATGAGAAACAACAACGAACTAGCAGCTCTGCAAATTGAACCTGGGGATTTGAGCCCAGTAAGATCTGAAAATTAATGAGTCCCCTGCTACTACAGAAAGGAATAGCAGGAATGTATTTTAAATTTGTAATGCGCAAGAAATAATTCTGCTCTACTCTTCTAACTGCATTCTAACATTGTCCACTACATTTCCCATCAGTGTGGGACCTGGACCACACAGATGGAGCCCTCCCCACTGTCCTTCAATAAAAGCCCAACAAACTGACAAAAACAACCATAACCCAATCTACTGAAAACAGTGAGGGAAGTGGTGTGATATAGCTTTCAAGAGAAAATGGATTATGTGATAAGTTTTTTAACTATAAATGAGGATGAGAACAAAATGAAAATAATACTTTGATTCTATGATCACTGTACATAGAAGAATATGCAACTGTCTTAAATTGCAGAAAGAAAACAATGGGAAAGACTTGTAACACAGACGGTGAAGCACCTGAGTAGATTGTCCAAACAGAGATTAGAAAGACAAAGATCTGTTGCAGGTGGTACTATAAATTTCACTTGACCTTGCTGGACTTAGATATTACAACTTCTGGAAGTTATTCCAGTCTTAGTTTGTAAATATTGAAACTAAGAATTTTAAATGTATGTTATTCTTAGAAGTTCCTTCTACATGGAGGCAATGATGGACAGTTGACTGTACATCTGCATCGCTGAACAAGTCTATCTTGATCAATAATCTGCCTCGAAAATCATAGGAATGTCCTCTGTGAGGAGGCAGAAACCAGTTCAACTTGATATTTCAATTTAACCCCTTCTCATTTCCATTTTCAATCTTAAAATGTTCTGCTGTCCTCAATTGACTTGGGTTGTGTGTTTTTGTTTTTGTTTTTAGTTTTGTTTTTTTAATCTTATTCAACTAATGAATTCTTTTTAAAAAGGAAAAATAAATCACGTACGAGCATTCTTAATTGAACCAGTGATTTTTTGCTAGTTTACATATGATATAAATGTTTTTCTAGAATGAAATAAACTCTCAGAATTCTCTCTTCATTACAGAATGAAAGACATTTCATGTGACAACACTGGGGTTTTGAAACAGAAAGGTACATCATAAACCTGATCACCTTTAAAAACCTAATACAAACTAATTGAAAAATTAGTTACTTAAATTCTGGAAAGAAACTCAAGGAAGACAAACAAATAAGCAAACAAAAAACAATGAACTAACTGAAAAATAAACCAACGTCCAAACCCATTCTGCTACCTTGGTGCTTCAGTTGTGTGAAAAAAGTTTTCCTGGACACATGATGTTACTGAACATGCCGCTTTTGATCTACTGAATGCCTGAAAGCTTTCTAGATAGTCTGCTCTGACTGTTAGCTCTCACTTGTGGCCACCACAGGTATTCCAATATCTAATTACAGAACTATTGTGATTGATGTTTTTATTCTCAGAGTGCATACAATTCAATTAAAAAGATTGTGTTACTGTATAATTTTGTTCATTAAACCTACTTAGATGGAGAATATTTACTCCAGGAGTCTAATATCTAGGTTTTAAACAAGTCTCAGGTTAAGCAAATGGACAAGCAGCTTCCTCAAGCAAAGACAAGACTTTAACTACCAGATTATAGCTTACTAGGAATGAATATTTTTTTTTAGCTCTCCAGTTGAAACAAAGACTTTATGCAGAAATTAATAGAAAAATCCATGCCATTGGAAAAATATGCTACAGAAATGAAGTGGGTTTTGCCATTTTGCAGTATTCACTGTCACCACAGAGTCTGGCCTATCTGGATATGTCAACTACATTCTCATTGACACATCTTTAATGAAATAGAACAGTTACAAGAACTCCACATTCTACCCAATTTTAATGTTGGAACTTTAGACATTCACAAGTATTTTATTTTTAATTCCCTTTATGGTCATTACACAGAACAAGATATTCCAAATTCACAATTCCTTTATTTTTCCTGCAGATGTTTCTTTAAAGCTGAGATAACTTGCACCCTAAATAAACTTCTTTCTCTCTGTTCAACATAAAGAAATCATGATATGACAAGGAGAGATGCAGTTAAACACATTGAAGATGTCTGGATGTTATAGGATGATTTCTGGCATTGCATAGATGAGGCAGCACCATTTTGTCTATCCACTTTTCTGAATTTAAGTGGTTAAATTCATGTTACATGGCTTCTTAGACTACTATATGCTTTGCTAAATGTCTATGTAAATGCTCAGCTACATCTTTATGTTCATAACTATGGATCATGATATTATACATTAAAGTGTTGGGGTTTTTGTTGTTTTGGGTTTTTTTGGGGTTTTTTTGACAAATTTACCTTCTTGCATATGCAAAAGTAAATAAAATGTTGCATTCCTCCTCAGTGCCATGAAAAAGCAGGGCTTATATGTAGTTTCTTGACCAACAACAAATGAACAAATACCTGAAGTTCTGAATGACTAATCTATCAAGCACGACCCAGGGCATAACTGTTTATCAAAGTAACATTATTATCAAGGAAAAAAATTGCCATTATTTGACTATATACCCCATTTTATTTGCTATGGCATAAATTGTCACATGGAAAAGCCACAAGCGTCTTCATCAGAATCACAGAATTAACCAGGTTGGAAAAGACCTTCAAGATTATCGAGTCCAACCTATCACCTAACCCTTCTAATTAATTAAACCATGGCATTAAGTGCCTCATCCAGCCTCCTCTTAAACACCTTCAGGGATGGTGACTCCACCACCTCCCTGGGCAGCCAATTTAAATGGCCAATCATTCTTTCCATGAAGAATTTCTTCCTAATGTCCAGCTTAAACCTGCCCTGTCATAGTTTGAGACTGTGTCCTCTTGTTCTGTTGGGTGCCTGGGAGAAGAGACCAACCCCCACCTGGCTACAACTTCCTTTCACGTAGTTGTAGAGAGCAATAAGGTCTCCCTAGAGCCTCCTCTTCTCCAGACTGAACAACCCTAATTCCCTCAGCTGCTCTTTGTAGGGTTTGTGCACACTGCTGGGCGTGGGCACACTGCTGGCTCATGTTCAGTTGGCTGTCGACCAATACCCTCAGGTCCCTCTCTGCCTAGCTGCTTCCCAGCCACTCTGTTCCCAGCCTGTAGCGCTGCATGGGGTTGTTGTGGCCATAGTGCAGAACCCAGCTATGGATCTGTATTCTCTGCTCCTAACTAGAAAAATCAGAGATTTAAGATTAATAATATTCTGTGATCCTGTGATAAATTTTCATGTGGCATCAGAGAGATTTCTTTATTTGTCATGTACTGATTTTTCTATAGAGTCTTCAATAATTCAGTAACAGAATGTCATGGATGGAGTCATGTACTTCACTCATACAACTGAAGTAACATATTTCATTGGTGTACCAAGTTTCAATGGTAGATGTGACAGTGATTTAAAATAGTGATTTAAAACAGTGATTTAACAAGATTCAGTGGCAAAGTACACTTGATTATTTACTGCATATAGGACAGAGTCAAACAAAACTGTTAGGGAGACACTCTGACTGAGTTAAGACATTCAGGAAGGATCCTTCTGGACAGAAGGACCTTTGTGTAACCGTTCCCTCCTGGGTTACACAGCAGAAAGGTCAGAAGACACACCAACTCCAAGAGAGATAGAGAGACTCTCTGTGTTATCTATGTTTGTGTCTTTGTTTTTATACATCTCAGTAAACCTATGAGTATGACTCTCTTGTGTAACCCAACTAACCACTGTGCTTCTAACCCTCCTTGCCAATCATCCAAACTCACCTTGTATGTAAGACAGACCCTGGGATAAGGTAGAGGGGTGGAAAGAAGGTGGAAGGGTGGTTGGGAGCCCCTCCTGAGGACTCTGATTTCTGGGAGGGGTGTTGTGTTTCCGTATGACTTTTAACTTGTATATTTCTGTAAATATTCATGTATATTGTGCATATATCTGCTTGTATATCTTGCTAAGCTGTAAATAGAGCTTCATTCCTTAACTTCCAGTCGGCTGAGTCTAGTCTCCTGGGTACTTTTTCATATCATGGGGGTGTGTGCATAACTCCCAAACCATCACAACTTGAATTATCTTTAGTATATTATTTTCTAAAAGTTGATGGCATCTAAATTTTTAAGGAAATGCTAGACACTTCCATATATCCCATCCAGTCTATCTAGCCATTCTTTTAGTACTTTTTATTTTACTTCAAGTACTAACAGTATCTGTGTAACAATCTACTGGTCAGAAGCTTATTCAGCCTGCTTCATCTTGTAGTAGTGAAACCCACATGTCAGCATAGTGTGGCACAGCACATCTGACACATCATAAATTCCATTTTGTGAGGTTATTTTCACTTTTTCTCATGTATGCCATTTGTGGACATATATGCTAGAATGATGCACCAAATCATGGTTATATACACATATATATTTAGACAAGTAAACGAAAATTCCCCACCTCATAATATTATTCCAGCCTATCACTTCAGAGTTCTGAGTATGATGACCAAAACTATGGGTTTGTACTAATTTCTTGAAATGCAATTATGTTTTAATTTTTATTCTTTTCTTCTATTAGAACATCACTGGATAAAAAACCAAAATGAAATTTATTCTGTTATTATGGAGAGGATTACCTTTCTTTTACTATTCTACTATTCTTCTACTATTCTAGTTGTAAATGACAGTGGATATTATTCCGCATTGTAGGTTAAAGCAGTTTCTAACTTTAATCGCTTAAATTCATCTTCTCAAGTTTGAAAAGAAAATGTTTGCAAATTATCCACATTTAATAACTAACCATAATCAATGATAAATAATTATATTGAACAGTAAATAATAAATAATAAAAGACAAATAATGTTGGTTAAATATGGTGATAAGAAATGATGCAGAGGAGGAAAGAAGGAAACCCCTAAAACCAGACTATCATCAGACACTGTAATGTCATACATATAATATATCAAGTAAGCTAAGATCTAGGCAAAATGGATCCAGTCTGTAAACTTCATTGTTTTCAGGAACTATGTTATTGTTTAGGTGTGCAGTCTCTTAGAATATACTGAGTTTAAACTCAATAAACACACACACCTTAACCTGATTCCTTGCTGTTCTTTAAAACCAGACATGTTTCCATCTAAATTGGTTGCTGATATTACATCTAAACATTTGGAAGTATATCTTATATTCTCATGTTGAGTTGGTATGTGTCACTCTCCAGACAATGGACTCATGGTGGTTTGTCAGTGTGAGATCTCAAAGTGCAAAAAACTCTAGGTGACCACACCAAGCAGGTTTACTTCACTCAACAGCAAAATTTTATTGTTCGCCCATAAGATATAGAGAAAAATGAGAGGGGAAAGGTAAAGGGGAAAGGTAAAATAAAGAGAGAAAAGAGAAAGAGGTCTATGGCTACCAATGTGAGGGTCCAATGATGTCCCAGGTCCTTCTGATCTTCTCTTGATCTCAGTGGGGAAAGCTTTCCTTCATAGTTGTCTTATTCTGCTTATTCTTGTTTCTCCTTCAAGTTCCAGTTGTCCTGTTGTTAGAGAGACATCTTTTATAAGAAATTTTCACACCTACTGATATCTGAACTCTGCTTCTCTGTCCCACATGACTGCCACTAGCAAGGCTTCCATGTATGCACAAGGAGGAGTGATCAAGTCATGGTCACCAAGGAGGTGTGCCCAAGGTGTGCTCTGCCTTAGAGGTGGGTAGCCTTAGGCCAGGAGGTCTGTTTTCATATTATAATGAGCAGAATTCACCAAAGTTCATGGTTCCCTTAGCAACACCAGGGCATCAGTCTGTCTTGACAGCAGCTATGCTCCTTCTTTCCAAAGCAATAATTGTGGACAGTGGAATTATCCATCATACTTGACAGGTGCAGACCATTGGTACCAGGCAGGTCTCTTCCCATGGGATCTGAGCCTGTAAAATCCATAGAGACTGCATTCCATCGCGTACAGGCTCAGTAAGTTAATCAGTAACTTGTTGTGGAGCATGATGCTGCAAAACTCATGCTAAGATGTTAGCCGGAATATCAGTCCAAATCTTTGGGGTAAGGGAGTCCCAATTCCTGATGACAATGATGAGATAGATAATGCTCTTCAGACCACTCCTTACGGTATGCAACATAAGTTCAAGTCAAAATAAAAACTATCATTTTTTGTCCAGACTTTTAAGCATACACTGTAACTAAAGCCAGTATGAAACTTTTTTGATTTGACTTACGAAGGTATGCAGATGGAGGGAGAGAGCTTTTTAAGGTGTAACATTTGAAATAAAATAGTGAATTGAAATAGCTTAGTAATAATACTGTCATGACAGACTCAGGAAAATATTTTCATTTTTAGATTTAGAAGAAATTCTGCAGAAAAACAATCCTACTTCTTTTTTTTTTTTTTTTTTTTTTTTATACACAGAGACACACACACCAAGTGGGAAAATAGTCTGTTACTCATCTCTGACTTCCCTAACTTCAATCAGCAGAAAACACATTGCTTAAACAGTTATATCAAAAGCCTCTGGCAAACAATATAATCTTAGTTTCTAGCAGCCACTGTTGCTGAAATCATGTGATAATAGCTATGAGCTAAGCTCTTTATTCTGGTAGGAATAATTTTGCACATTTTAAAAGATGTCTTTGAGAAAGAACTTGTTGATCAGAAGGATAATTGTCATAATTAAAACTGTCTGTCACAGAAAAGCAAGTTAGCCAAGAAATTTTCTTTTAGACCATTAGTATTTCAGATGTTCACTTCCTAACTACTAGGGAAGATGTCATATAATAGGCCGGATGGTATCTATTGCTATCTCTGATGTCCTAGAGTGTTCATCCAGATCTGCTGAAGTGATAGATTATCTATGATTCACACCTTATGGGAAGAATGGCAAATAGAGAATACTTAATCATAATACTTAGTGAAATCAGGATCCTTTTACAACTTCCTGCACCCTTCCATTTTCAACATTTTACCTTCTACTAAATAAATTCCTGTGCAGGATAGATTAATTATTCTCTTAGTAGTAAGCTCCATACCAGAACTGCCTTAAAAAGCTACCATGCATAGAACTTTTTCTAAATCCTAATAACATACTTCTCTATGTGACAAGTTAGCCAATCAATTCCAGACAATGAGAGTCAGTAATAGAGAAATGAGATTGAATAAATATGATTTTATGCCTATGTAATTTGTGTTATATACTCCTTCCTTTTACAAAGCGAAAAATTGTATTAAGTACTTAATATTTGAAACTATTTATGGCATTCAGAAGTGTCATTCAGTGTAATATTTTGCAATAATTTTTTATAAAAATAAAACTCAGGAATTTGATATTTCATGTGAATATTCTGAGACCTAGGCCAACAGAAGATTTCTACTAAGGTTCTACAGCATAAACCCATGAACCTGTGGAGGGGAGCCCATACTGGAGAACGGAAATTGCTGTGAGTTCATTACATGTCTCTAATGCACCTCATCAGGGAGAGAACTCCACAATCCTCTCCAAAGGAAACAGTCCTCCAAGAACTTCTCCAATGTGAGTCTTTCCCACAGACTACACTTCTTCACAAAACACAGGACCCTTCTATTCGATGCAGTCCTTCAGAAACAGGCTTTTTTAGTGGGGGTCATCCAGAGAGTCACATGTCCTGACAGCGAACCTGCTCCATCATAGGCTCTTCATGGTGTCTCCTTCAGACATCCACTTTCTCCATCATGGGGTCTTCCACAAGCTGCATGTTCCACCATTAATCTCCACAGGCTGTAAGGGGACAGACTATCTCACTATGGTACTCGCCTTGGGCTTCAAGGGAATCTCTACTCCAGCACCTGGAATACCTCCTCTCCTTCCTTCCTCACTGACCTTGATGACAGAAGATTTATTTCTCTCACTCATTCTTACTCTCTCTGGCTACAATTCCTGATATGGAGGGGTTTTTTTCCTTCTTTAATATGCTACGACAGACATCTTGGCCTTAGCAACAGGTCCATCTTGCAGATGGCTAGCATTGGTTCTATAGGACATAAGGGAAGCTTCTAGCAGCTTCTCACCTCCATGACAATCTTGCCACACAACTCAATAGATAGGAACCATGAAATACATTTGTATGAAGAGTTCCTTGAGATGTAATATCAGAATTTACACTACAAAGAGAAGTCAGTAGAAAGAAGAATACAGCATCTGGGGAAGATAAAATAGGTATGTCTTTAGCTTACACTAATGAGACACTTTCAGCACCTAAAGTGCAACATTTTCAAGTTTTCATGATCATATAATTTTTACATTTTGTTCATCTCTTTCTTCGGCTCACAAATGTTCAGCTAAATATGATCAGTGATGTGATAGTACAAAGGGTATGATTTCTGACACAACAAAATGCTCCAAGAAAAAATAAATCAAATATATCACTTTTGTTTGCATCTGCTAACAAGAGCAGTTTTAAAGAATATTGACACTTGTATTAATGATTTGCTGGCATATATTGTCAAATACTTGGAAAAAGATAACATAGGAGCTCAGGTCAGCATATCAATTAAATGCCCTTGTTTCAGAGTCTCAGATCTGTTTCCTAACACTGATCTGATATTCTGTGCTTCTGCTTGATGAAGAAACGTGAGTCTTGCTAAAGAAATAAAGCTGCTGAACCTTGATGACTGCGTATCACAACATTAGACTTTGATTTTTAAAGGAAAAATATTTTAAAATATCTAGTTTTCCAGAAACTCTGCATCTAGTCATCCTGGACATATACGCTTTATGTTCAAGATGTTTTCCACCCAACTTATGCTGAAGAAATCCCATGTGAAATAAAATACAGACCTTGAATTCCAGATCTCAAACTGCATTTTCTGATGATGGAATCCTAGCTCCATGTTTTGTAGTCACTACTTACAGATGTAAAAATGATTTAACAACATGAATAAAATGAAGCTGGCTCCAGTTATAGATGCCTAAGACCTATATGTCTAACTTAACTTTATAAAATCCCTGATGTCTTTAGTCAACAGACTCCTATTTCTTAAATGAGTGGTGGTACTGTGGAGATTCCTTCTTCTCACTCACTACAAAGAGCTCTAGAGTGACCAGATAAGATCTTCATATTTAACTTTCAGATGCCTGAAGCATAAGAGCCTTTACAAATGTTTTGTAAAACACCAACTTCCTGGGAAAAAAAAAGAAAACCAAACCAAAACTACCTGTAAATATTTTAACAGAAGGACCTTAATGGTAGGTAATAATGAACACTAAACACAAAAAAAATGCAACCTCATTTTCTCACCCCTAGATCAAATAGAAATCTTAAGAGGACTACAACAGAATAAATATTTGATTTACCTTCCTGCAAGAAATAAAAATGAAAGCAGACACTGAATACAAATAATAGTCATTCTTATTAATGTCTGATTATTATCATGAAGATAAACAAGGAAAAAAGAGCAGTATCTATTCCCAGGTCCTGTCATTTTGAAACTTATATTGAAAATTCTAACCAATTAAATAGTGATTTAAGAATGGTAAGGATAGCTTAGGGGCCAAACCAGTATTTCTATGAAGTTTTTTAAAATCATGTAACTCCATCAAGATATTTTTAGTTTTGATTATAGAGGATTTAGGGCACGTTCCATTTCTAAAACAATGAATGAGACAACTTGCTTTGTATTTTATGTACCAGACTAGGTATGTCTTTCACGTTGTGTGAGTAACAGAACTAAGATTCCCTAGTATGCCTCATGTGATTGATTTGGCTTTCTGAGCCATATCATGAAACAGGTCTCAGACCCCAAGGCTTTTCATTGGCTCAAACAGCACCACTGAGGGGTGGGGGTGCACACGGTACTCTGCCTAGATCTGGGGGCTGTGCCACTCAGCCCGGCTCCTGCCATGCAGCGGGTGAGAGGAAAAATGTGGCACTTCTGGGGAAGCAGAAGGGAGAAGAGGGCTGGAGGAAGGTGCTTCTCTGGCCTCCGCTCCACTCTTCACTGCTTCTCTTCAGGGCCCCTCACCTCTCCTCGCCACTGCCTGCACGCCTGGAGGGCTCTGCGGCAGATAGCCTGTACTAGTGGCCCTGCACACGTTTGGTCCTCCCCGCTGCCTGCGTTCTGGTGAAGAGCCGCGTGGCACAGCCTTGCTCCCTGCTCTGCCAGCACTCCTCCCGTAATGCCACCATTTTTAAGCCAGAGAAATGGTGATATCCTTTCTCTTTGATATGTGTTTTTTCCCACTGCTTTTCCCTCCCATTTACCCTCTGC
Source organism: Ramphastos sulfuratus (assembly GCA_013399055.1). NCBI lineage: Eukaryota > Metazoa > Chordata > Aves > Piciformes > Ramphastidae > Ramphastos > Ramphastos sulfuratus. The sequence continues at coordinate 46,114 of WBNM01037394.1, forward strand.
TTCAGTTCAATTGAATAAATCCAGTTCATTTGCCTTTTCGTCTTTATTTATTCCAAGGGAATTACTTGAACATTAGCACAGCCACCTGCAACTTCCTGCTAGCCAGAGCTGGTGAGGGGAGAACCAGTTCATAATAACAGATCAGAAAAAAACAACATTTCATTTTCTGATATTTGTCAAATGTTCATTTATTTTATAACCTTTGACATGTTTGATTTTTTGACAGAAAAGTTTGAGAAACTACTGGTTTATGACCCTATTCATAGTTAGCATATATATGAAGTATTTGACAGTTGTAAATATTTAATATAGAAGGGTGTAATAAGTTTCTTACAAGAACAGTCTACTGATTAATTTAATAATTTGGAGTCAAAACAATTTCACATTTTGGATGACATATCTATTGTAGCACAAAATATTTTTTATGTCTTAAATCTTCTGAAGTTAGTGTATTAATAGCACTACTGACTATCTTCATCAAAGTATAGGAATAAACACACAAATATTTAGCCAAAAAATACTTCCTACTTCATGTTCTGACCATCTGTTCATATTGTGTCATCTGCTGATCTGACATGACTGTACTTCACAGTAATCTTAAAAGTAACGCAACTACTTCTTAGTATATTCTTTCCATTCTTTGTTCCATAGTGGCCTCACCAATGTATCTGCATCAGAAAATCTGCTTTAAAGTATTTCTGATAATGCCAATGGACAGCAGGAGAGAGATTTGCGGATGACAGTTCTACTTACTTGAGATCTGCATCAATCTTAGAGTTAATGATTCTTCTTCATTGGCTGTGTGGGACAATTGTAGAATGATTTAAGTGGATGGGACCTTAGAGATCATCTGTTCCAATCATCACACCGTGGGCAGGAATGCCTCTCAATTAGATTCATCTAATCAAGGCCTCGTCCAGCCTAGCTTTGAACACCTCCAGGGAGAAGGCATCCACAGTCTCCCTGGATTGCCTATTCCAAAGTCACACCACCAATGCACTGAAGAACATTTTTCCTAAGATCCGGTCCAAACCTACTCTCTCTCAGCTTCAAACCATTTCCCCTTATCCTGTCTTTGGATACCCTTATGAAAAGTCCCTCTCCTCTCCCTCTTAACATCTTTGTCAGTGACATGGACAGAGGAATCGAGTGCACTCTCAGCAAGTTTGCAGATGACACCAAGCTGTGTGGCACAGTCGACTTGCTAGAGGGCAGGGATGCCATCCAGAAGGACCTGGACAGGCTGGACAGGTGGGCCCAAGCCAACCTCANTCCTTCCAACCTTACCATTCTATGATTCTATGATTCTCCAGTCTTCCTGTAGGATCCCTTTGGGTATTGGAAGGCAGCTCTAAGGTCCTCCTGAAGTCTTCTCCTCTCTAGGCTGAACAAGCCCAGCTCCCTCAGCCTATCCTCATAGCACAGGTGTTCCAGCCCTTGGACCATCTTTAAGACCGTCCTCTGGACTCAGTCTAACAACTCTGTGTCATTCTTATGATGGGAACACCAGAACTGTACACAGTATTTGAAGTGGGGTCTCACGAGAGCACAGTAAAGAGGAAGAATCACCTCTCTTTACCTGTTGGCCACATATGTAACAGATTAATTTGATCAGGGTTTTGTTTAAAATTTGGAGGTAAAATATACATGTAAAAATATACATGTAAAAATATACATGTAAAAATATACATGTAAAAATTATTTCAGCTTCTTGTAACCTCTAATTTAATAATACCTTGATATATTTTTGACATATTTAAAAGATCAGCTGTGGACTTCAGCTTTGGATCCGAATATGAAAAAAAAATATAATTTCTTTTTTAAAAATATTTTACCTACCCTTATTGTATAAAACAATTTCTTATTGATAAGTGAAAATACAAAATCTGCACTGTTATTGCTTGTAGAGTAATACAACCAGCTGGATTTCATGAAGTTCTGAGGAATAAAATCCATGCAGCTAAACTCTCAATATGTAAAGATCTGTATTATATAAAGTGGGAAATAATTTTGTTTAGTTCTTGAGATTTGAGTGAGACCTCTTAAAAAGTGAGTACATCTTAAGAAAGAAAATGGAATTATAATGTTACATATTGTGCTCTGTTTGAAGTAATACTTTGCTTGCTAATGAGAAATAAAAAGTATCTTCAATTGCACTATGCACAGATGCAGGCACATGAATTATTTAGAGAGTAAACAAACAGATCAGTTTGCAAGTAGCAACACAGGCTTTTCTGTCTGTGAGAAAAGCTCGTACAGCTGAGTGTATATTCAACTTAACATGTTAGTGGAAATCATGTTTGCTTTTGCAGATGAGGAAGACTAAGAGATGTGATATATTAGGCAAAACAATTCATAAGGGTAAAAGAAGCTAAAATATCCACCAGTGCACCCTCTTGGTTTTCTCTGGCACTGCTTTTTGTCTAGCAAGAAAATATGAACAAAATAGTGCCTGCTTCTAGTTTGCAACAAATTTTAAATTGGATTATTAATGTACCCATTTCCAATCTCAGCTAAATAATATTTAAAAGCATATATACTTATTATATTTAGTAAAAATACTATGAAATTAAAAACTAAGCAAAGCATAAAATGGTAGACAGGAAAGGCTTTTGGGGGAACTAGTTTTTTCATGTCTGAATAAGATTGATTACAACAATATTCAAACATATCTGAAAGGCATCAAATACAGTAAATTCCTATGTAGCTTGGACATACAGAACAATGAAGAAAACAACAGGTGTGAAATGTGTTAGCAAACATTTTAAATGACCCCAAATGGCCTCTATAATGAGGAAGAACCCAGTAACAGAATGACCATTTTTCTTTTAGGAAAAGACTCAAGGTGCTGATGGCTCTTCATAACATCCCACTAACACCAACCTAACTATGACTCACCTAACTATGACTCCTATGACATTTCAGGACAGCAGAATGAAGAGCAGGATAGGAGGGTAGAAAAGGAAGGAGGGTAGAAAAACAATTTTCCTATATAACAATTTTACCTCCATTCTTGTTCATTCATTTTCTGTAACAATTAGATCTGGATTAATTATTATGACATCTGTAAGATTTAACTTAAAACAGATTTTGGGCTTTAGATACATATAAACTGTGTTGCTTCTTCACCCATAAATAAGATTTTGAGCATAGCAAAAATAGCTATTTTGAGCATATCAGTTTAGATTATGATGATGACTTTCTAAAAATAAATGGAACAGTTGACATGATAGTATAGTGCCTAGTAGATCAATATGCTTTTTGAGATAGGCATTTCAAATATAAAGGGGCAAAATGATTTCATCACTCTCTAAATGTTCATGAAACCAATTACCAATAAGTAGCCTGAGGCTTGCTGCGAGAAATACTTTTTCTTACTATGGCATCTGACAGTGCCATGTCTCAAGGTTAAATTGTGAAATATGTTAGGAAAGGTGTACAGTAAATTGTTACTGGTCACCTTCTTCATAATATTAATCTTTTGCTGTGCCTTGGTGAAATGAGGATGCTGCTTGACTTATCTGACACTGATGTTTGAAGGACTCTGCAATATTGAAACAATAATCTCTATATAAATCATTACAGAGGATTGCATCACAGTGTTTTCATTCTTAGCTGCAGAAGGCATATGTGGAGATCTGGCATTGTTTTCGTGCATGTCAGTGGATATTTTGACTTTATGTAACATTGAACTAGGATCAGGAACATAAAGCATGTGAGCATAAAATTATGAATACCACGGTGATATCATGAAAGAAAATGATATATGATATATGATATGATATGATATGATATGATATGATATGATATGATATGATATGATATGATATGATATGATATGGTATGATATGATACGACATGATAGCTAATTGGTACATATGCTCTGCTTCTGGGGGTTGGTTTATTATTGTTAAAAATGAAAAACTATTTCACAGAAATAATTAATTTATTGTATTCAGCTCTGTTGATATATTTTACTGAAAAAAAAAAAAATTTAAAAAATGGAAATGAAAAAAATTTAAAAAAAAACAACCAACCAACAAAATTAAACCAAATAGTTAATTTTCACTCATTTGTATATTTGTGAGTGTGTTAAAATATCATGTTATCATCACGGCCAGAATTCCCAGAGTGCTTTGTAAGCCTGAGTGGGCATGTCTCCAGAAAAGAGCACAATTATCAGTTTTATCTTACATCCATTTTAGAACAGACATAAACAATATTTCCTTTGCTTAAAACATGATTACAATCCTGGAAAAATATATTCTAAAAAGTAAAAGAACATTGACACTGTGAAGGAGGACAGTGGAGTGCTTACATTAGAGAGCTCCTGTGTGACATCAGTTTTACTGGTTTTCAATATAAAGAGATTCTATAATCTGCTGTATACATCTTTAAATATCTACCATCTCTACTACAAGAAAAAAAAAAAGAATAATATCTTAATAGAGGCTCAAGACTCATAGTAGAGAACTCAGATTAGTATTTTACTGGCATGCTTGAATAGCAATTATCTTTATATATGTTTGATTATCCTGAAGGAATAACTTTTTAATTTTGTCATTTGGACTTGATTGTCTGGTGTATTATCTTTTCTGACACACCTTTCTGGAGCTGACATGATAATAAGTGGAAACTGATGTGAAAGTATTGAGATGTCATTCTCAGAAATTAAGAATATAAATTAAACATAAATACTTAGGTTTGTGTTCAACAGGAGTTTAATCTGGGAATATTATGATTCACAGGATAGCCATTACATAGGTGTGTTATATGTATTTCTAGGTATGTGTTATGCTATTAAGACATAATCTATTATTTATTCCATATATGAAGTAACAAGTAAACATTCATGAAAGAAATATTATTATTGCAGTGATATGGGCTGCATACCTCACTATAATTACAGTAATGCCTTCTACACAAGGGTTTTTTTTTATCTGTACTCCGAAGAAAAAAGTTCTGAATTTTAGAGATATTCCTCTACTAAAACCAGAAGGATATTCAGTGCTAGAGTAAGGTTCAGTGCTTCTCCTCATAAGTAAGAAATCGTGTAAAGTTAGTAATCTATGGCCAATGCATTATTTTCTGCTTTTGTACTTCATGCATTGTTTTCTTGTCCATACTACATAGAGTACCATCTTTTACACAGTGTACCATGACTTTTCAAGAATACATCCAAAACAAGCAAACAGACTTGAGTGGTCACCATCTTCAAAAGGAGTGTTTCAAAACATGAGAGGAGAATGAAGAAACACTTGAAAGTGGAGGAGCATCTGGAATGGATGAAGGAAACGAAAGGCAGTAAAGAGACAGGAAGAAATTGAGGGGAGAAAGAGAAACCAGACAGCAAACAACTACATTCTAACCTATCAGACACTACTGAGCATAAATTCAGAATGAATGTATTTATTAGTCAGTGATACAAGACCTTCACTTTTATGTGCATGCAAACTAAAATTATATCTGAACTATGCATGTGCCAGAACTCCTTTCATCTCTTCCTCTTTCTTCCCCCTTAGATGTCTATTTCACCTAAAAGATTATTTCGTGTACAAAATATGGAGTTACTACAGCACACCCTGGCCCAGTTTCTGAGCTGCATAAGCAAAAAATCAGGGAATCTGTAGTTCTTCAAATCTCCCTTGTAGCTGATGTGGTTTTAGTTTGATCCATCCATTGTGGCCTTACAGAAGAATGTTTTCTGTTTGTGCTGTTAATGTAATCAGGGGCAAAAAGAATAAAATGTAAAAGTGAAACTGACTGTTCAGAAACGGTAATTTGTTCAATTATTTTTTGTGTCAACATTAGAGCGAAACATATACATTTACATATATATTTATGAATATTTAAAAGATTATTGATTCAATGGAAATTAGATTTGAAATCATTACAATTTGTTCTACAGAGTCCTCTACTTTGTTATGAAATAGAGGCGGATGAGTATTTGATACTATTCTGATGTAACGTCAGCTTTAAAATGAAAACGTTGTCTAGAGAAAAGTATTGTGGGACTCCTCTATTTATAACATGAAATGTCGTAGCCCCTGTGTCTTAATCTGTAAAAGTTTCTAATTTTGAATTCCAGTTGTTGCTAACATATGGTTAAAATTTCAGTGTAAGGCTTTGAAGGAAGGAAATTAAGGATGTGACTAATAGGTTCTAAAATAATGGGAAGGATGTAAAATTTATGAGATTTTCCTATTGTCATTTTTAATCAAATAGCAGAAGAGGAAATGGAGACAAGACCAAAAAAACCCAAAAAAACCCCAAAAACCAAGACCAAAAAAACCCACACAACAGCAACAACAAAAAAACACTAGTAGGCTTAATAAACAACAGTAGTAAAAAGCAAGTATAAATTGTCTTTCACTCTGTAAAAAGAGATTTGAAAAACAAATCAGAGCAGGTGAAAAACAAACCAGAGCAGATCTTTGTTCTGGAGCACTCCAAATTCCTTCCTTCTCCCTTTCCTTGCAGGTTTGAATGGGGAGAAGATGAAGGTGTGAAAACTGCTTTCAGCTCTATCCCCTGCCTTGTGAGCTTGAAGAGGGAACAGCAAAAAGCACCTTTCCACACATGTACTGATCTGTGTGGAAGCCTGTGCTGGGAATCAGGCTGGTCTGGGTCTTAGAGTTACACTTGTACATGACTGACTGATGTGTTTAATTAAAATAAAGGCTGGAAATGTGTGTATATTGTACTTTGGACCTTTTAGATGTTCTTAACTCACTGCTTAAAAAAAACCCAAAAAAGTTCCTGTTTTCTTCATTTCTGATATAGCTAGACTTTTTTTTTTTTTTTTTTCATTTATCATCATTAGAGAAGAAGTTGTCCTTTGAAAATATTTGTGGAAATTTCAGGTTTGTTCAAGGCTTCCTATGTAGACAGTGTTAAAAAAAATAGCAGACAGCACTGATATTTCTCAGAAGAATAAGAACATGAGTCTTGCACTAACAAATTGAATTAGTGCTACATAATAATATTATTGCTTCTCTGCATTAGTATGTTATGAGAATCACTAATATATTTTTAATCATTCGATAAAATTAACTCATTGAATATGATGAAATTTGGTTACTCCAATAGAAAAATGTTAAATTGATAGAAAGATGTCATAAAGTCTTACATATACTTTAATTTGAGAATTTATTTATCTATATTGAGTGTGGAATCCGTTCTTTGTTCAAAATGATCTAAAAGAAAATGATACTAGCACTGACATTCATTTAATTATTCACAACAAAATATATTTCTGTTGATCTTCTGGGCCTTCATTCTTATGTTTCAACATAACCTGCATTGGTGCTTTTCTATAAACAGAAATTAATTCTTAGAAAATATTAATGTTTTTAACTTCACTATTGACTTCCAGCTAGCAAAGTCTGGATCATTATTTGATACTTGGAAATCCTGACCACTGTATATCTATGCGTATGTGGTAGTTTGAGGCATCTCAGGTTCCCTTCATAAAACAACAGAAATGAAGTCCTGCCCCAGGGTGACAGACCTGGTCATCCCAGCATATTGTAACACTGTTACTCTATTCTGCTTTCCAGTATCACAGTTTAAAGGCAGTGCCTGGTGGCTAATATCGCTTTCTTCCCTTCCGTGCCTTTCCTCCCTTCACTTCGTTTCTCCGAGAAGAGCACACATCCCTGCTTATCTCATGATGTGTGGGGGGAGATGGCTTCTAGCTGGGAGGGAATTTTGCCCTGCATCATGTGACCTGCTGAGGCCTCATAGGCCTCATAGGCCTCAGCAGGGGAGGGCAGTTTAGCCCTACCCTCAGGCCTGATGAGAGTGGAAGGGGTGGAGAACTTCTAGATTTAGTCCTATAGACTTGGCTTAGCTTGTGGATGTATTCATTCTACCTGTTGAAGCAAGTTCAGAGGAGGGCCACAAAGATGCTCAGAGAGCTGGAGCACCTCTCCTATGAGGACAGGCTACAAGAGTTGGGGCTCTTCAGCCTGGAGAAGAGAAGGCTTCGAGGAGATCTTATAGTAGCCTTCCAGTATCTGAAGGGGGCCTACAGGAAGGCTGGGGAGGGACGATTTAGAAGGTCTCGTAATGACAGGACAAGGGGCAATGGGTTTAAACTGGCAGAGGGAAGATTTAGGCTAGATGTCAGGAGGAAGTTCTTTACAGTGCAGGTGGTGAAACACTGGCACAGGTTGCCCAGGAAGGTTGTTTATGCTCCCTCCTTGGAGGTGTTAAAGGCTAAGTTGGATGAGGCCTTGAGTGACCTGTTCTGGTGGGAGGTGTCCCTGCTTACAGCGGGGGGTTGGAACTAGATGATCTTTGAGGTCCCTTCCAACATAAATCATTCTATGATTCATTCTATGATTACCTTTTGCATATATGCACTAGTAAACAGAATCTCTCTTGAAACTTCCAACCAGTGCACAGTATCTTCATTCTTACTCCTTAAATGAAGTAATAGTAATTTCTGTCCTCCAGTCCTGGATAGCTCATGGTCTCAAACTGGGACAGTGTAAAAGGCCACCTGTCAGCAACAAATCTAATACATCAGACCAATTCGTATAGAATCATAGAATCATAGAATGGTAGGGTTGGAAGGGACCTCAAGGATCATCTAGTTCCAACCTCCTGCCATAGGCAGGGACACCTCCCACTAGTACAGGTTACTCAAGGCCTCCTCCAACCTGGCCTTGAACACCTCCAGCTCTTACTCTTTTGATTTTTTGTGCATGAGCAAATCAACAGACCAAACAGTGCAGGCCATGAACACCAGGCTGGACAAGCGTGATACCAAATCAGGTGTGAAGCAGAAGCTCACAGTTTTGCCTGTAAAATTCTGCCTTCCTAAAATTTACCCTTGAAATAAAGCTCTGAATGCACTGAAATCTAGTGTCCGTGAGTCTGAGTGTTAATGCTTTCAAAGTCTACAAATTAAATGTAGGCCTGTTCACATACAGTAGCTACAAGATTAGGCATTATTGTAATTTTCATGCCTATATTCATTGTTCTAAAATCTTCATTGCAAATTTGTGAGTAAGTGAAATAGGAACTTCAATTGGTTTGCCAAAGACTACAGAGAGAATTACTTTCAAAGTTGAAGAAAAAGTATAGAAATTCTTAACTAAGGTTCCTGTTTGTTTAATATAAAATACAATAAAAACTAAAGCTATAGCTGGAAAATGCTCAAAATTAAAAAAGGGAAGCTGATAGGCTCAGGTAGAGTACATTGAAGTTATGAAAACTTCTATTTGATTTATATGGCCATTTTATTCTCTAACAGAGTCTTTAATAAGTCATGCTAAAATGAGACTAAAACAAAACCAGTAACAGTAATGGAAAATCAGAAACACGATAATGTGGCTATTATGTTATGAAATGTACCTAGGAGAATTGAACCTTATGAACCAAAGTTCTTATGGTCTTTGGTTGGTTGATTTGTTTTAGTTACGAAAAAGTAGTATCAGGAAATATAAAGAGCAAATGAAAAATGACAAAATCAATGCTAACAAAAAAACTCCATTGTTACATAATGTTGTCCTGTCTTCAAGAGGGATAATAACAGGCAGCAACATAGACTCTCCTGGTAAGTACTTTGTTTTGTGATTTATAACACTTGTATATGGTTTTTGTACATTTCAAAACTGAGTATGAAGGAACAGTTTCTGTAGGAAACTAAGGCACAAAAGCTTATGTTAGCTTCAGAAACTTAGCTATTACCAAAGTAATCGAATATATAGAGAGTGAGTACAAATAAAAAATCACCATTTTCTTCAAAGCTGAGGAATCTGGGCCTACTTCAAATACAGAATAGAATAAAATAAAAATAAACAAACCCAAACAAAACTAAACTAAACTAAATAAAATAAAATTAAATAAAATAAAATATTTCGGTTGGAAAAGACCTACATTAGTCATATAGTCCAACTGCCTGACTAATTCATGGCTGACCAAATGTTAAATTATGTTATTAAGAGCATTGACCAAATGCCTCTTAATACTGACAGGCTTGGTGTGTCAGCTCACTTTCTGAGGCCTCTTCTAGTGTGACCACCATCTTGGTACAGAAATGCTCCTAAGCACTAAAATTCCTAAAATTTCTCAAGATCTTTGACATGGTCCCCTACAACATCCTTCTCTCTGAATTGTATTTACACTTTTTTTTGATGGACTGTTCAGTGAATGAGGAATTGGATGATTGCATCCAGAGGGTAGTGAACCTCATGAGGTTCAACAACACCAAGGATAAACTACATATGGTTTTGAGCAATCCTGACTATCATTACAGACTGAGAAATGATGGAATTGAGAGTAGTACTGTGAAGAAGGACTTGAGGGTACTGGTGAATCAAAAACTGGATGTGAGCTGACTATACACACTAGTCCAGAAAGCCAGATACGTCCTGGGCTGTACCAAAAGAAGTGTGACCAACAGGTCAAGAGAGGTGATTCTGCCCCTTTGCTGCACTCTGATTTGATCTGATCTGTGTCCAGCTCTGGCATCCTCAGTGTAAGAATGATACAGACTGCTTGGTGTGGGTCCAGAGAAGGTCCACAAAAAAAACATCAGAGGGATGGAAACGGAATATCTCTTCTGTGAGGAAAGGCTGAGAGAGCTGGGGTTGTTCAACCTGGAGAAGACTCTGGAGAGAACTCATTGCAGCATTTTAGTAAGGCTTTCTGCAATAGGACAAGAGACAATGGCTTTAAGTTAAAAGAAGATAGATTTAGGATAGATATAAGAAATTTTTTACTATGAGGGTGGTGAAACAATGGAACAGGTTGTCCAGAGGTGCAATAGATGCCTCATCCCTTGAAACATTCGAGGTCAGATTGCACAAGAATCTGAGCAATATGGTCTAGTTAAAGATGTCTCTGCATCTTACAGGGGAGAGCTGGACTAAATGACTTTTAAAGATCCCTGGCAACCTAAATCATTCTATGATTCTAACAGCCTGTCTAAACTTCCCCTATTGGAGTTTTGAACTATTCTCACCTGTCCTGTTGGTAAATTCCATGGAGAACAGATCGGCATCTCCCTTTCCATTTCCCCTCCTCAGGAAGCTTAGAGAGTAATAAGATCACCCTACAGTCTCCTTTTCTCCAAACTAGACAAACTCAGACAAGTCACAACTGTTTCCATATATACATAATTAACACACTATACCAGGCAAATGAAAAAGCAAAACCCCAAAATATACTGCTAAAGGAGTGTGAAGTTCTTATTTTACGCTGTTACCTTCTGCTGGATTCACTACTGTGTAGTAACAGGCTTTACAGCAACTCTCCCTTCATGCCGTGGTAAGTAAATACCTGTTTACAAGGACTGAACAGAAGGTAGGTAGATGTAATGTAAGAATTTTCCTGTGTGTCAAATGTGACACTACTGTACACTACTTCACAGAATCACACTTATTCAGTGGGCCTTAGAAATGGTCCTGTCTATCTAAAGTAAAAGGGTTTTTTTTGTTGTTGATTTTTGGTTTGGGTTTTTGTGTGTGTGTGTGTTTTAGTGTGTGTTTTTGTTTGGTTGGTTATTTTGGTTGTTTTGGAGATTTTTTTCTTCCTTTGTTTTGTTTTGGTTGGTTGGTGTGGTTTGGTTTGGCTTGTTGGGTTTGTTTTTTTTTTCTTCCTGACCCTCTGGAGAGTCAAATCATGCATTAAGATTGGAGTCCCAAAGCTTTTGAACTGATTGGAATCTCCCTGGCACTAAGGACTACTGTATGGGCACAGTTTGTTTTGTTCCCAAAATTCACTTCTTCTTGGGAAAATAACAGAAGAATGACAGGGGAAATTGTAAACGCTCTCAACTGGCTTGTAGCTGGAGTGTAGAAAAATACACGTATCATACTAATTGTTGTTTAGTCTTGTGTATTTGACAAGCAGAATGTCTGTGTTCAGATAACACAAGCTTGTGACAGACTCAGAGGCCTATGTTAACCTGTTGAACATGCTTGTGATTCCTACCTTACTGTGGGATAGATCAAAGCACAGAGCAAAATTATGCCTATGTGAATCTCTGAAATACAAGTCAAAACATCAGATTCAGTGATCCTCTAACAAGGACCTAGATTCAAGGTGCCTGCATCTCGCTCTGCCTGTGCGCCTCTGCATGGGTGCTGCTTTGAGGATTCCCCAGTTCATGAGGTAATGGTATTTAGTACTTTGGTCTGTGTAAAATGATCTCAAAAGGTTATATAGCACATTAAAGAAAACCCCAAAACCCAAACCAACCAACCAACCAACAAGAAAAACCACCCAACACTCAGCCAATAAAACACTTAAATTATTATAATAAAAATAAATCACTATTGCTAATACTTCATTAGCTGCACAATAGAGAATGAATGTCATTGTGCTAGAAGTCTTTAGTCACCACAGGCTACCTTTTTCTTGTTGAACATGAAATGGTTGTTAAATGATACAAAATCAAAATCACACCATTAGAAGTGGTGAAACTGTTTCTTCAGGTTGCAGGACACAGTAAAACGGCACAGACAAGTGAGGTGGTATCACAGGAGACCTCTGTTAGCTGCTTTTTGACATGAGAATGTGGCATTTCTGGCAACATTACTCAAGTAATATTTGATTCTATTTTCATATGATTCGGTATGATGTTTTTGTAAGACTAAAATGTAACTCCTTTTGATATATTCTGTGTTTCCTGAAATATACATCAGAAGCAGTAAGTGATGGTGCAGAAGTATCCCTAGGGAAACTGCTTTTAAAATATTTAACATTACCTGCCAAGAATACCTCTGCTCTATTTTAGGATTGCCAGTCAGTCATTACTGTACAATAACACAAAGTATACATATAAATATATACACATACTTCATTTGCAGTCATTCTTTCATTAAAAAAAAAATAAATCTAAAATCCTCATTTTTTATACAAAATGTGTCTAAAAATATGTTTTGTCTATAAAGTTAGTTATTGTATCTATTCACAACCCTAGTACTACCCTTTATGTTCCCTGACTCAATAATTGTTTGAAGAGTTACTCAGATCAGAGAAGAAGATAAATGGTGCTCAGACAGCAGCAGTGGCTACTGCAATTATTTCAAGCACTGTTTTGTTGTGATGAACTGGCTTTGTCCAAAAAAATCCCTATTCATTTTCAGATTATTTTAAAAAATGAAATTAAAAAAGTTAAGAAAAGTTCAAGGTACAAAGCTATAGTTCTCTCAGTTTAAAATTTTATTTGGGTGATCTATACTTCAAGACTCATGCTTCTTTCAGCTGTCTTGGCAAAATACAAAATTTCTGAGGTTTTATCTTCTTTTTTCTTTTCTAAGATGCTGAAGGAAAAGGCAATAACAAAGTTCTTTCCATCCATTATATTAGTCCAGAAGGAAAAAAAAAAAAAAAAAGGAGAAAATTCAAATTTCACAATAAAAGTATCAATGTGGAAATGAAGAGGGATTTTTAAACTTTTCTGTCTCCTGATCTATTTTTAATGACGTTCATAATGAGTCCTTCTGCACCTATTTTACTGTATTCCCAGCAACCTTCAATCCCACAGTATTTATTGTGGTGTATATATTTTATATATGAACAATACCGTTATTTTGATCATTTATTTATGTTAAGCAGTGGCCTTTCTAGTAAAGTGTAGCATCTGTGGTTCCACTTCTGGTGCAGAGATGAAGTGATTACAGAATTATGAGCCAACCACGCTCAGGGGTATTACAAAACATGAAATACAACAAAGTTCAGTAAGTTCTTCTGATTTTACGGAGATGTGTTTATCTCACAGGAGCTACATCTTGTAGTTACCAGATGTTTCATAATAACAGCAACTCTGGATTTGCTTCATTGTTGTAACAAGAAGCTTTTTACTGCTGAGAGAAAGCTTGGCATTTTCTCTGCTGGATGAAGATGAAATTGGCAATTTGGAGCAGCAGTTTCAACTGAGCTACATGGTTACATCGATTAATCTACTGAGTTAGAGTATTAACCTAACAATTTGGGCTCCGTCTTAGAAGTTTTCTAATCTGTGCCATATGTCTGGGCTTAATAAACATTTTCTTTAATTCCATCTACAACAAAGATTATTTCGCAAGAGAAACAATCCTGACCTTTCTTTAAGACATTGGATATTTGACAACTTGATTTTCTAAGGAAAGTCAGATTTTTATCAATATAATGCCAAGAATCATCATCCATCTAAAGCTGCAATGGCTCAGATGGTATGGATTCTGACACTGGACCTAAATAAAGCAGTTGTTCATGAAGGAAAAAGTTATGTTAACATGAATAAAGCACTTGGAATTGTGTTCAAACTGAATGTTCAGGGACAGCTTCTGTGATTATTACTCATTTTGGATAAACTTTTCTTCTGTTTTATAAGTCCATTGAGATCATGTTGTCTAGGATGAGTCAAATTTGGCCATAGGAAAGGATAAGATGTTTAGAGAAATGAGCACATTCACCTGGAAGGATCTCCTAAATGCGCAAGTTAAACATACACAGTTAAAGCAGGTAACAGACAGACAGAGATGATGCTAGGTGCACGCTATTTTTCAGAGGCAAGCTTATCACCTCCCCACAGGAATTTTGCTCAATGAAAAGGTTTACACAGCCAGCACCTGAACAGTAACTAGGAAAATCTTTCTGTGACGAGACTGTCATTAAATGAAATCTAGAGTAAATACTTCAGAAAAGCATTGGTAATTAGCTATTTATATATATGTGTGTGTGTATGTGTATACATGCATATATATGTGTACATTTACATATATATATGACATTATGAGAAATATCAAAACAAAGACAAAAAATTGCATTGCCTTGCTCTGATGAAATGGCATACATGTAAAAATTCTGATCTGGTCATAAGCAAAGAAATCCTTCAGCTGAAACTAACAAGTATTTGCTCTATAAGCTACAGAGATATTATGTACTATCTTAAGTGTGTCAGGAGAATCACGAATTCTAAAAGATTTAAATAATGTTATAAGAGAAAACAGGCATGTAAATTATTAATATTAATAGGATTAGTCTAGACCTTCAGCAAGCTTCCTAGACTGCCACAGAGATAATGCAATTTATGCTGCCTGAAGAGTGGGTCTAATGCTGTGTTTAAATTATGTTGAAAAATTCTACTGTTTATGATTAAATGATTGAAATGTAAGCTATCTCTTTATTTTGGAGTGTAGTAAGGGATTCCTTTTATGTATAACTTTATTAGCAACTGTTCTTTAATTGTCACTTAATGTTAGAATCATAGAATCATAGAATGGTAAGGTTGGAAGGAGACCTCAAGGATCATCTAGTTCCAACCCCCTGCCATAGGCAGGGACGCCTCCCACTAGTACAGGTCACTCAAGGCCTCGTCCAACCTGGCCTTGAACACCTCCAGGGAGGGAGCAGCCACAACCTCCCTGGGCAACCTGTGCCAGTGTCTCACCACCCTCACTGGAAAGAACTTCCTCCTGACATCTAG
>WBNM01037394.1:62203-84593 GCA_013399055.1 Ramphastos sulfuratus
AACGTGATCTTCTACTACAGTAGGCAGATCTGCCTGCTCCCATTCCTTACTTTTACCCTCTGGAGCTTGGACATTGTGGTTGGAGCCCTTGCTGATGAAGACTGAGGCAAAGAAGTCATTGAGCACCTCAGCCTTGTCCATATCCTTTGTCAGCAGCTCTCCATGTTTCTTCTGTAAGGGTCCCACATTCTCCCTAGTCCTCCTTTTCTCACTAATATACCTGAAGAAATTCCTCTTGTTCCCTTTATTGTCCCTGGCCAGATTCAATTCCAGCCTTGCCTTAGCTTTCCTGACCTGAGCTCTGGCTGCACGAACAGTATCTTTGTACTCATCCCATGTCCCCTGTCCTTGCTTCCACTCTCTATAAGCTTTCTTCTTGCATTTAAGTGTATCCAGGAGCTCTCTATTCATCCATGCAGGCCTCCTGGCGTTCTTACCTTCCTTCTTCTTTTATGGGATGCATTGTTCCTGAGCCTGGAGGAGGTGATCCTTGAGCAACAACCAGCTTTCCTGGGCTCCCCTTCCTTCCAGGGTTATTTATTATATATCTTAAATGTATTGAATTGGCTTCTAACCAATGAGTTCTAGTAAGGGTTTGCATTTTTTTCTTTCACTCCTTAGTTAGTGGCAATAAGGTAAAATTTGATTTATGGACTATGGATTTCTTTATCCTGAAGGAAAATCAGCAACTCAAGATTGAGAACATTCTGTCTTTAAAACAAAATGAAGAAAAAAAACCCCTACAAATTCACAAATAAATACTTAAGTTTTACATTGATTTGATTATAGATGTTGAGTTTATTGAAAATAATATAATTCATTTATCTCAAAAGAAGTTCATTGATGCACAATAAAGAGAACATAATTCAACAGCAACTCTTTCCTCTTTTTTTAGTTACTAGTCTGATATTTTTCCTCAAAATTCTATGTATAATTTTGTTAAAAGAAACCTAGCGTGGACATTCATTTGAGTTTCTGATTAATTAAGGCTAGTGATGTGATGTATTTAGGTTGTAGGAACATATTTAAGTACATATTTCTAAGTACTGTTTCTTTTTATAGTCAATGAAGAGAAAGGTGTTTTTGGAGAAAGACTCATCTGAGTAGTGTTCTGAACTAGAACAGATGAACTGTGCTTTAAGGGTACCTATTTCTCTGTATTAATGTTGAAGTTAGCCTAAAAGGACCTAGTCCAGCTCCAGATAACTATATTGATACGAACTGAGTCTGGCAAGATATATGTCCATCTAAAAGCATCCCACTATTTTTATATGCCAGAATGGAAACGAATAGGCTCCATGTAGCTGTTTCTCTGCCTCTATAGAGGAAATTGGCTTGGAAATATCTGCAACTTCATTAATCCTTTATTTCCTACCAGCATCATTCCGCATACTCAAAGTATAGTCTTTTGAACTTGATAAATTCTTTTTTTATTAGTAAAAAATATGCCTAATTGAAAATATACCTCAAACTTTTCTCTGATTCTTTATAGTTCACAATATTGTCTACACAGAAAGAAGTTCAGATATAGTTTTGTCAGCTGAATATGGCACCTTGCCAAAAACCTTAATATCCTGTCATAGCTGTAACATTAACAGTTTGTTTCATGACTTCATAGAGGTGATTTTTGGAAATAAAGAAGAAAAATCTTTGAAAAGCCAATAATCTTTTTTTTAACTGAACTTCTTCATAGACATTTATAGTAAAGAGTAGCTGGAGACCTGTGACCAATGACAAGTGGAGACCCTCAGGGGTCAGTGCTGGGACCAGTGCTGTTTAACGTCTTTGTCAGTGACATGGACAGAGGAATCGAGTGCACCCTCAGCAAGTTTGCAGATGACACCAAGTTGTGTGGCACAGTCGACTTGCTAGAGGGCAGGGATGCCATCCAGAGGGACCTGGACAGGCTGGAGAGGTGGGCCCAGGCCAACCTCATGAAATTCAACAAGGCCAACAGTAAGGTGATGTACCTGGGTTGGCACAATCCCAAGCACAAATGCAGGCTGGGTGGTGAATGGCTGGAGAGCAGCCCTGAGGAAAAGGACCTTGGGATCTGGGTTGATGAAAAGCTCAACATGAGCCTGCAGTGTGTGCATGCAGCCCAGACAGCAACCGAGTCNCCTAAATTTGCTTGACCTTATAGCATTTCGTGGGATAAGTATATTCTGCCCATATCCAGAGTGAGATATTTGTCATCAGAAAAATCTCACCTGTAGTAAATGTACTTCTCTTGGAGTCAGCAGAGACCTGTTGACTTAAAATGCTGCAACTCAGTTACATCATTTGGAAGCCATCTATTTCTAGCATGAGGTTCTTGCGGTGCTGTAACACAAGTATTTAGGTACTGAGGAGTAGAAAGGTCAGAGGTTTTACTATTTCAAATATCTTCTTCAGTAAAAAGGTAGTCACTACATTCATCTTTTTTTCTAGATAACTGACTCATCTGACTTTAACATTTAGGGTTTACTCAATGGTGTTGCATTGTTTCAAATTTACAAGACATCCCACCTCTGTTGCACTGCTGCCATCTCCTGCTCCCCTAGGCATCACTTAGAACTGGTATGTCCCTGGTAAGAACAAATTTTGCTCTAGAATTTCTTATTGGATTTTTTCCATATATTTAACAAATTATTTCTTTAACATCAATAGAAACATTAAAACCATAGTCATTATTTATGTAATAATAAATGTTAATGAAAATATTTGTCAAAAAAGTTTAGAAAATTGCACACCATTTGTCCCTGACATACTCTGTGCTCCAAATCTGTGCTGTCTGTAAAATATACAATGAAACAATAAATGAACAAACAAATAAATAAAACAAAAAAAAACCCCAAACGTTGGAGATGTGCTAACACGAATGGAAAATTGACAATTAAATAGCTACTGAGCATGACCTAAAGCTGTAGGTAAGGACACAAGGAAGTCATGTTCTTTGATTGATGGAGTCCACATTTTCATTAAACACTGAAACAAGTAATTCATCCCTAAGCACAAACCCAGAAGGACATGGAAAGACAAATGTAAAGTAAGGAGATACAAATCTTCAAGCAGGCCAAATATCCAAGGATTTGGAAGGACAGCTATTTATATTATTTGAATAGCCAAAATTTATTGAAAGGAAGAAATAAGAACCCAAGGAAAATGAGGTCTGTATACCTCAAACTTTTGAAAGCAGTAAAAGAAAGCTATTGGGACATCAGTCAGATTGATGTGTGAATTTTATTTTTCTAAAGAAAAAAATTAAAGGATATCTTCTGAGGATGTCATGTCCTTTTATGTACAGCACATGTTACATCATGATGGGTAAAATTTAAAGTTTTCTTGGCCTTGTTATGGTGATGAAAATTCTTTGTTCACACTTTATCAAATGATAAAGCTGGTGTCTTGGATCCATATTTCCAAAATTAAACGTGTATAAAAAAAGTATCCATAATCAGATTACTCACGACAGGCTCTCTTTACAGTTAATACTACTCTAGGGAATAATTAATTTCATTTGAAGGGAGTTCAAGTAAAATATTCCCTACAAGTATCTGTTGCTTGTCAGCACACAAGGCAGGACATCTTGCCTGGTATCAGGCATGCATACTGTAAGTGTTTGAAACCAAATTAAATGAATCTTGTGCAATCGTGCATATTCCCATTAAGTGCTCTACTACAGCTTCCCCATATTTTTTTCAGACATCAGCAGCTTCTGTTCCTTGAAACATCTATCATTCAGCCCAATTTTTTTTTTCAGAATCAGTCAGAGCTTTCACTACCTCATCTTTGTTGATTTACTTCTCCTGGTACAGCTGCCCAGAGTCTCTTTCTCCAGTTTAGTGGAAGTCAGTCAAGCTTGGGAAAACATCTCAAAATTTTTCAGCTGATCGATTTTTTTTCTGTTGGCTATTAACTGTCCGTTGCTATTCCTACATTGTTAAGTCACTTTAAGAGTTTTATTGTTACTTCATATGTTTGAAATAAGCACTCCAAATAATTTCCAGGGTGAAAAACTCATAAAAAATAGGTAATGGTCTTTCTTAGGCAGAATGGACTTCATGAGATCGTTGCATTTATAATCTTATTAAAAATTTAAATTTTATTGGGTAATAGAACAGGTTTCATTCCTGCAAAAGCTCTGAGATGGCACCATTGTAATCTCACTCTTCAGTAAAATGTCCTACTTTCAATTTTGCACTGCGACATTAATGACTAAATTAGAAAATCTCTTCATAGCATTGCCAGAGATTTACCTTCTGATGCAGATAAAAATCACAGAGGGTGGGATTACCTGAGTTAGATTAAATGGGTTCTCTTCCCATGAAGTGAGAGAAATAACTGCTTTAGAACTCAACTTGCCTGACCTAATTAAGACATCTGAATATTTTAGAATAAGATTAAATCTGAGGTACCTAACTTTAACATCATTGCTGCAATGAAGAGAGCTTATAAAGAGAACCTATCTATATCAAAACTACAAGATAGCTAGCTCAGATACAGCCATCTAAAGGTAGTTGGGATGAATGCCACTGCTTGTGCCTTCCTTTACTCATTTTTAAGACTTGGCATATGTGCAATTACAGAAGCAGAGATTTTAGAGATCGTCACTAGAGAACCAGTGTAATACAAATTGCTAAGTGTTGTGGTTAGCTATAAAATACACAGTTTCCTTCCAGGACACACTACTTCCTTCTTTCATTTTTCTACCATCCTCACAAATTCAACTTCCATTATGCTATGTTTTTACTAATTTTAAAAGACTTTTTAATTTTCTCTTTATACAGAGAAAATCCATCATTTATGCCTATGTGCCTTAATTTTCAATCTTCATTTATGTAAAAAGACTCACTCTAAGTGCATCAAGGCTGATCCTTCATATATGTAAAAAAGTAAAATATTCCTGTACTTGAGATTTGCACGGATAAATATTTAATCTTTTTGAAAACTTAAGGAAAAAAAAAAAGTAAAATGTTTATTCTTTTACTGAAAGCTCAAAGATTAAGAAATCCATTGAGCATATTATAGTTCCAAGTGACTTTTCTGTTCGTGTATTGTAACCCACAAAATGTAAATTTGAGTATGGAAAATAATTACATTAATGTATAAAGTGTTAAAAGGCAAGATGGGTTTTAAAAGTCTCTTGAAGAATTAGACATTAACCTTTGTATGCCTTAAAAATACTCACTAGAATTTTGCTGATGAGTCTTATCTGCATCTAAGTCAATAATATTTTTTTTAAATGAACATTACTTTAACAGAAATTAGCATATCATGTACCAATAAAAGGAAATAAATACCCCACTGATTGCCTCCTGCCTTTTGGTGTTTAGTTATCACATTCTGTCTCTTCATTCAGCAGGGCATAATGGAATGGTTTATTTCTTATGTAATTAAAGTCACAGCTGTTCCCACTTATTGGATTGCTTTAACCCACAAAGTGTGTGAAAGGGATGATTCTCCATTTTAAAATGTAGTCTTAAAGTTCTTCACAGTAATGCTGAGAGAAAAAAAAAATCTCTCTTAATGAGGTCCCTCAACAGTGTCTTAATTACATTCACATGATGATGATCATATAAGGGAAGGCTTGCATTCATCCCTGGAGTAACCCCACTGTGTGGATGATTTTTCCCCACAACACTTTAGGACTATATTTTGTAATTCTATGGCAAACACAGCCTTACTGTTTTAATCTAAGTGCAGATTTTTCTTTGTAATGTGACATATTTATTTAAGCTAGGTAACGTACTATAATAACCTACTTTAATAATGTGTGAAGATAACAGATGCCAAGCAATGTGTTATGGAGGGTAGCAAATAACTTAAGAGACTATTACTTCTTAGCTAAAACTAGTCCTTACAACCAAGCTGGAGAAGCCAGGATATGTACTGAGGAAGTATGAGAGGCAAGATCATCTGATATCAAAGGTATCTGCAGAGTAACCACAGGTCTGACTTCGCTAAATATTAACATTCACAAACTAAACAGACCCCAAGCATTACATCACTCTCAAAAATCTGGATAATGGCTAAAGGCAATTAATATACAAAATCAGGCAGCCTACAATCATCATACTGTTGCCTCAGAATGATAGTTTAACTTGGACCAGTTGGACCATATGAGGGAAAAGCCATGTTTCTCTACAACCTACTGGTTTTATGATTTGTTTCCTCCTGTGATGGAGGGTATTGATGTTGAGAGATAGGATTGATTTAAAAATTAAGAGTGTTTATTAATTTTGATATTGTTTATTAATTTTGGTATTCAGGTTAGCAGCCACAATTTTTAATAATAATTGGTTCTTTGCAACAGTCATGAAAACATTACACATAGGATAAACAGAGTCTAGAACACTTAAGAAATAACTAACAATAATACAAACATTAAACCATTAGAACTGGAAAGAAGTTCTTGCATTTAATTATATTGCTTGCCCACTAGATGAACTCAGGAAGCTCCTTTCTGCTAAGGCAGAAGGCACTTGGAATTCAATTAGATTTTTATGGAGTTTTGCTAAAGAGACTTTGAGTATTTACTCACAAAAATTATTTCCCAACTCCCAGGGCTAACTACAGTTTCCAGACAGTACCTGAACACTTACAGGGAATTCTGTTGGTGTCTTGCCAGTCAGATCTTCCCAGGCTGTTATCAGGGGTGCTGGGAGAGAAGCAGATGGTCTCTGACCTGATCCTGGTTCCTCTTGGCTCCAGACTTGGCACGGAAGCTTGCAGGTGTAGGCAGGATGTCTTGCGGATGTGGAGACTGGCACAAGGTCACGCTGGCTAAGCAAGCCTATTGCATGAAGGCATTTAAGGCCTATTCCTGATAAACTCGAGGCAGTTTCCAGGTAGACAAACCCAAAGCATTATGTAGCAGAGGTAGCTTATAGCTTAGCAGACATAATGCTGTAGTGCTTGGCAGGATGCAACAGCAGTGAGGCACAATAAGGCAAAAGCAATGGAAGCAGCACGTTGTGTTTACCTGCTCATCTCTTTTTAGCAATACAGCCTGAGACTAATGGTTCTTTGGCCAGAAATCAGCCAATCAGAGAGGAAGTTTGCCAAGTTTAACCAGATTAGGTAAGGTCAGGGCTTACTTTTACCTTTTAGGGCAGAACACAAACAAGTGTATAAATGTGTGTGAGTACCCTGTAAACAAGTTTAGACAGACATGAAGGCACCAGGCCCTTTTGTCCCCTCTTCCCATGGTTTCTTCTCCCATCAGCAGAAGGAGGGAAAGCAGAAAACATGTCTGGGCAAGCAAGATATGTTTAGGCCTAATTTGACCTATTTTGGCCTTCCACAATACCTTCATGACAATTCTTCAGCCATTTACAGTTTCCTTTGAATCTTAAGACAAAGAATCTGATATCCACAGCTTTGACTGACTTCTCATGCATCTGAATTACTTCAAAAGCTTCTTTAAAAAAATGAGCACACACACTCAAGACACATTCAGTCTTCCTACTGTCATCATCCATTCTTAGCCTGCCCCTGTAGAATGAATAATCGCTGTGAAAAAGACTTGGAACATCCTAGATGTTCACAAAAGCTTCTCAACCTCCTCTTCAACCCTGTGAACATCACATTCTTCCTGGGAAAGACCTCAAGGTGCCGTAAACATGATTATTTACAACTTTATCCTACTTGAAATAGACTGGAGGGACAGTTTTAGGATCCAGAGTCACACTGAAAAGATAAGCATAACACAGAAAAAAGGTTTAAAAAAAAAAAATATGAGGAATCATTTTATATAACAATTTATCACAATTTGGAATATTATATTGCTTAAACAGCAGGCTAACAGTAATTCATGTTTCCATCTAAGTTACACATTCCCTTTCGCCTGCAGCAAGACTTTGAGTATAACTTTGTCTCCAGTCTAGGTGTTAGAAAGGTGATGTCTTGTGTTATTCAGAAACTGGCTGTTATAATTAGTTATAATTAGGGGTTTTTTCCACAATAAGTAAGCTCAAGATTCAGCTTGTTGACTTTTTTCTTCAGAATACCTAGGACATATATGATGCTAAGAAACCTCACAGAGCAAAAAGAATACACAATTATAAACAACAACAAACAAGCAAAGAAAAAAACACACAACCATGAACCCACAGCAAACAGAAAAACAAAACCAATTACACTATGCATTTCTAAAGCATACAGAAAGTTGCATAATATTCTAAATAAAATGCTAAAATCAACAGTATTTTAAAATTTAGGGAGACATGTCAATGTATTAAAGATAGTTAGGTACTAAATTGGGGGTAAATAAGGAATACACTTAAGAACAGCATTCTTCGGGCACATTATTTAAGCTTTTGAATTAATTTTCAACTTAAATAGTTTACCACACTTCATGCTTCTGTATCAAATCAAATCAAGACATCAATACTTTTTTTTCTGGAAAATATTTATTTTTATAACCTGAGGGGTTTGTTTTGGGGTTTTGTGGTTGTTGTTTATTTTTTTAATACATATAAGAGGATGAGAGTAAGTACTTCTAAATATACAAAAAAGAAAAATTCAAATCAGTTCTCCACCTAAAAAAACTCTCTCAAAATGTCTCTGTCATTTTCCCCATCTATCCTGATCTGTCAAATTACTCTTAGGGAGTTCCTTAGTGAAGCAAATACATGGAGGGAATTTTTCCAGAATACTCCAGTTTATGAGCCTTAGTAGTTGGTATGGTGCTGTGTTTTTGATTTAAGATGAGTAATGTTGATAACACACTGATGTTTTAGTTTGTTTTGAGCCATGCTTTGCACTAAGTCAGGCACTTTTCAGTTCCTCATCCTGTCTTGATAATGAGGCTGCAGGTGCAGAGGAAGTTTGGAGGGAACACAGCCAGGATAGCTGATCCAAACTGGCCAAAGGTGTATTTAATGCCATATGATGCCATGTTCATCATATAAGGGGAAAGGCTGGCCAGGAGTCTGCTGCTCAGAGACAGGTTAGGTATCAGTCCGATGATGTGAAATTATTTTTCATTAGCATCACTTGCTTTTCTTGAGGTTTATTTATCTCTCTTTTTGTTATTTTCCTTTTAATTACAATTTTTGCTATTGGTAATAATGTCATTTTTCCTCTGTTTTTTTTTTTCCTATTTTAAACTGTTCTTACCTCAATCTAGAGTTTTCTTACTTTTACCCTTTCAATTCTCTCCCCCATTGTACCACAGTACAGGGGCATGAGCAAGCTGCTGTGTGCTGCTTAGTTGCCGACTGAGGTTAAATCACAGTTATACATGAGCAAGAGCTTGCATTTCTAGGTAATCGGCCTTTTCTGTTTCCTTCCTGGAGAGGGTTTAACTGCCTATTAAGAAGGAAGAAGTAGATATAAGGGGAGGTACTGCTACAGGTAGCAGTCAAGCAGTGGGGTTTTGTGGTTTTTTGTTTGGGTTTTTTTTTTTTGTTTTGTTGTTGTTGTTCTTGTTGTTCCTTCTTCTGCCTTTGCAACGTCCATGCAAATGCTGGTTTTCAAATACTGCTCCAGAATAGACAGCTCAGGATTATAACAGCAGTGTTGTATGGAAGATAAATGAATATAAATGAAGATAAATATATTGTTCCAAAATATCTATAGATCTACTTCATACATGTGCTTATTTGTAGACCAAACTGATCTGGGGTAAGGATGGAGGTAATGGAAATGAGAAATGGGTTAGAAACAGTAGGAAGGATTGAAAAGGGTTCTCTGAGCTGACACGCATTCAGTGGGAACACTGTGGAAATACCTCGGATACTTTGAATTGTGTTTCCTGTTTAGCAGGTACTTAGAGAAGAGTTGGTTTATTGCATAGACTGGACTTAGCAGTCTTAGCATGATGCCAAAATAGATAAGCAAGCTTATCACATGAAGGCATTTCAGACCTGTTCATGGCAAACTTGAGCAAATCATTTTGCAGGTAGACAAGCTGAAAGTATCAGGGCTTGTTATTATGCAGCAGAGCTAGTTTATAGCTTAGCAGAGCATAATGCTGTAGAGCGTGGCAGGATGCAACAGCAGTGAGGCAGAACACTGCCAGAAGCAGAGAGCACATCAAGGCAAAAGCAATGGCGGCAGCAGCGCATTGCATCTACCTGCTCATCTCTTTTTATCAATGTAGCCCAAGTCTACTGGGCCTTTGGACACAGATTAGCCAATCAGAAGGCACTTTGCCAAAGTTAACCATATTAGGTGAAGTCAGGGCATAATTTTAACTTTTAGGGCATAACACAAACAAGTGTATAAACATGTGTGAGTACCCTGTAAACAAGTTTGGACAGACATGGAGGCACCAGGCCCTTATTTCTTCCTTTCCCGCAGTTGCTTGTCCCAAGCAGCAAGAAGGAGAGAGAGCAGAAAACGTGTATTATGGCATTCCATGACACCATGTCTGACATGCCATTTTCCTTCACTCTGTCTTGATGTCTCGTGGCACCTAGTTCTGGTGTACAGTTATAAACAATTACTATTTTAACTGGGCATCAGGTATTTTCAGCAAGAAACCAAAGCAAACAACTTTAAATTAATTGTAAGAAAGTTTTTATAAGAATTCTGTTTCAAATATTGATTGAAAGTAAGCATTTATATTTTATCTTAGTATCTTCTACAATTTTGCCTAGATGCTGAAGTACAGTCTATAAAACATTAACCTCTTTGAGTTGTAAATTCCATCTCTATCTTCAGTTTGGACAGTATATACGTGATTGTAGTTGGGATGATGGGCTTGAAGCACATTACAGATAATCAAATATTGTAAGTTAGTGTAAGCACTATGTTGCAACCTACGTATTAATCCAAACAGCTACATATAAGGCCTTATCACTAGCTTGCTGTCTGCTATGCCTTACTCTGCACTTAAGCTTCTAAATGGCATGCATGTAGAAAAAAACGTTCACCTAGAACTGCTCCCTAAGCCATGTTAATGACTCCTCTGTATTCTATATTGCCAGAAAAAGAATTAGTTAGCACCTGCTGAAGGTGAACAAAAGAACACAGGAACAGAGGAATTTGTATAGTACTTTACTGAATGTATTCTCCTTGAAAAGCACTATAAGAAGAAAGAGTTTTTATACTGGGAGGAGGGAGTTTTACTTTGCTTTCATTATGGAACCCTAGGTTTCTAGAGCTAATAATCTACATCCTTCCATTGAAAGTATGAAGATCTCAGAGAGCTTATCCTTTCCTCCCTCCTTTTTTTTGTTATGAAAGAGGAAGATAGAGGCCTAAATTACTTTTCACCTAGTTCACACAAAGACCAAATTCAGAGATGAAATAGAACTGAGGAAGTTGATGGAAAGAGTTTATTATTAATTATCAGAAAAGCAGATGGCTGTGAAGAGCCTCCTAAAATCCAATGAACTTCAGCTTTAATCCTTTCCTGTCAGTTCTTGGCACATTGAATGAATGATTAAAAAAAAAAAAAAAAGGAGAGAGAAAATGAAAAGACAGAACTATAAGATGGGACAAGTGAAAAGAGTTGTGATACAACTGTAAATGGAGGTGAGAAAGAAGAAAAAAAAGTGGAAAACTAAAAAGACAGCCAAGATATTTGTAGCAAAAGGATCAAAGAATAAGTAGAAAGTGTTGAGAAGGTGAGAAATGATGGTGAGTATTTGGAAAAAAAGCAGAAGAAAATGACCTGTAACTGAATGGAGATGTAAAATCTTGAGCCATTGAGAGGACAGGGAGAGAGGAGTAGACAGTGATAAAAAATCTTTAAAATAAGTAAAATCTTTAAAATAAGTAAATTAAGTAAGAAAAAAGGAAATTGGTAGACTTAAAATGACAACTGAAAAGGAAGTGAAGGTAAAAAAAAATGAAAATTACTAGATGCTTATAGCAGTAAGCTTTTGCCATAAAATTAAATTGCGACATTGTAAATAAGATAATGTTCTTGGTACTCTGTTTCAAGAACAATGTCTAGTAGGAAGCTCTGAATACACTTCTAGTTAGAAAGATGTGGTCCAAAGCCATGTGAGAACCTTTGCACTGACTTCAGTTCTGGATTAGGAACTGACAACCAAAATGCTGAAGTACAATCTATGGGCACATCACGAGCTACTTCACATTGTCAGAAGTCCATTCATACCTTAAACTCAGATAAGGATTTCTCCTTTGGTTAAAATTAGTCTGTCTTTATCCAACGAAAGTGCAACAGTGGTTTAAACAAAACAAAACAAACAAAGAAATAAAAAAACCTCAACAAAAAACAGTGTATTTTCCACCATGATCTCCTCCATGGCCTACCAGGAAATACCTGCTTGAGCACCTCTTTCCCTTTTTCTTCACTGTCCTATCTCTTTCTTTCTGTAATTTGTTTTTCCAAAGAGGATGTTAGAGAAGAGAAAATTTAAGCATTTATCTTCTGTACAGATAACATTTTAGTCAGAAGAAATTTACTTTGTTCCAGATTAAAAAGAGAAAGCTACTGTTTATCCGAGTCTCTGTAAGGATATTTTAGCATTAAATGAAAATGTATAAACTTTTCCATTAAAAGAAAAATAATTAGGTATCATAATTGGCACAGATTGTTCACATAAGTTTGGTTTAACAGTAGTATGCAACAAAGTTATCTCGGTGGAGCTTTGTAATGAAAAGATAAAGATATTTGTAGGATTGTTTCTCAAACTTTTTTTCCCCCTCACTACTCACACTGCTGTGCAGCATTTTGCCCCTTCTTAAATGTATTTCCCATAGGCATCAACAATTTGCTGCTAAACTCGTATAACCATCAAAATTCAGTGAAGAAAGTTCCTTTCATACTTTAATGTTGTGCATAGCTTCTCTATTCTTCTTGACCACCTCCATTCATTTCCTCTCTTTTCTGAAACAGAGACACTGAAGATCCTTCCATGACGAGGAAGTAGGACTGAGAAAGTCAGAGACAAAAATTGAGCAGAGAGATGCCCCGGTGTCTAGAATAACTGGATGAGAGAGAAATATGTTAGGAACAACAGAATAGTACTTCAGGAATGCTTTGGAATATTGGTAGTTATTATCGTTATTAATAATTAACAGGAAGAAATTGATGGTGTGTTGCATGCACCTGCAGTGAGTGTAGGGGGCAAGGTTTTGGATGCTGAAGAAAGGCCAGGGTTGTTCTGTGCTGAACAGAGCCAGTTCCAGTTATCTCCAACAGATCCATTGCAGGGAACAGTTGAACCTATCAGTGATGCTAGTGACACCTTTGGGAGAATATTTGAGAAATGTTAAAATGTCACAGAAGAGTGAGGGAAAAAAAGGAGAGTTATAAACAAGCCAAGGTTAGTGGAGAAGGGTAGGGGATGAGGTACTCCAAATGCCAGAGAAGAAATTCCCTAGCAGCTCATAGAGAAGAATGTGGTGAGACAGGTTGTTTCCCTTCATCTCATGGAGGACCACATGGGAGCAAGATACTCATACTGCAGCTCTCAGAGGAACCCACAGTGGAGCAGATGGAAATTCCCTATGGACAGACTCAGGAGAGTCTCCTGAAACACTAAAGTGCATGAACAGGATTCACACTAGAGCATGGGGAAAGTGTGAGAAGGGAGGAACAGCAGAGAGAACCTGTTAGGAATTGATTGCAGCCTCCCATTCCACATCTCCATACAATACAAGAAAAATTAAGCTGAGCCCTATACTCTCAGGGGGAAAAAGAACCTGACCTGGGGGAAAAAGAACCTGACCTTGGGGGAAAAAAGGGAAGGTAGGATAGAAGCATTTTAGGTTTTATTTCTTATTACCTAAACCTGTTTTAATCGACAATAAATAGAATACATTTTCTTCACACCAAATTTGTTTTGCCTGTGGTGAAAACTGGCAAGTGATCACCCTGTTTTATCTCAGCCCACAAGCATTTTTATCTTATTTCTGCCTACCCTGACTTATTGAGTAAGACAGCAGCTGAATTGTGTGTGGCAGCTGGCTAAGGTCAACCCACAATGGCACTGTATAGTTAAAGTGACACAATGACAGCCTTTGTATTTCCACCCTTCTCGTATGTGTGCTTGCTTATTATTCTGGTAGATAAATGCAGGTACTGGGGATTAGGAAAGCATTTAGATATATTTCTCCTCTGCATTATATGATATACACTAATCCAGAGCTTTGTATACATTTACATGGCACCAGAAGAATGTATCCCCTGACTTCACACCTACTGCTCTCCCATGCTTGGAGGCAAAATTATCCCTATATTAAGAATAACATTTAAAGCTGGTTGCATCGTTGATGCATCATGACAGATTTGGAGAAGTAACATGAAAATATAAGCCTGATTCTCTACTGCTTTCTTCATGCATTGAAATGCACCACAGAAGACAAACCACAGGGAAAATGAAAAGTAACCAGTGCAGCTTCTGAGTTTTAGCTGCATTTCTCAGTTGGATGACATAAAATGGTCTACATGAATCTGAATGATAGCATTACTAACACACTGCTAAATTAAAAAAAAACCAAAAAAACAAACAAAAAAACCCCCAAAACCAAAACTTATACTGGTCATCTTAAATGAGAACAAAACATCTTTCACCCACTAGGGGAAGACAGACTGTCTTTTCTTCAAATGTGTCCAGTATGCCTAGCCTAATCTCTGACTGGGGACTCTACCCATTACAAGAGCTCAAATGTTGAATCATAATAATTATGTTTGAGAATTAAAAAACAGTATTGGGACTAATTTTGTATCCTTCCACTCAAAAATCCAGGCTCCTTTAATTATCATCAGTCAAGCGATACAAGGCTCGGAGGGAGCCATAAAAGGAACTAAAAATAACCTTACATAGCTTTTCTAGGCATAAAAATGTCATACTTTCACCTCAGAATTTTCTTGGGACAGAATTAAATTCTGTGTATGTCCTACTTGTATGATGAAAAATTCCTTTTCTAAAACCTTCTTTCCAGAATTAGGTTTTGTGCAAAATTAAGAATAAATGCACATAATCTGCTTTAATCTTTGTGTAGGCTCATAAATAATGTATCAGTCTGAGTAGGTGTCCATTACAGATGCATTGGTTTGATGAATAAGATGATAAAGATACCAATATTCACAAGGCCGAGAGCAAGTGGGGCTCTTCAGGAGTGTGTTAACATCTATGTTTCATATCAGATTTTATTCCCAGTGTGGACTTTATTCATTGTAATTCAAGTGATTTTGCAGGAAAAAACATGTTGTTAAGCCATTATGTTAAGCCACAGTAACCTCCATGTAAAACCTCCCAAACTTTAAATAGAAAGATACTATTTTTTATTTTTATGTATAAACTTTTGCTTTCTCCATGTGAGGACTGACTGAGCACTACTGTTACACCCTAGGTATCCATTACAAGCACCAGAACGGAGACCCCCCTGCAGTCCATTGAAGCCCATAGCGATGCAGATTTTTCCTCCAAAGCACGTGAAGGTCTATGTTGGTGCAGATACCTGCCTGCAGCTGGATACCCCATACCAGAACAGGTGGATGTGCCCTGTAGAAAGCTGCAGCCTGTGGAGAGGACATACTGAGGGAGGCTCCTAGCAGAAACTGTATCCTATGGAGAGAAGCCCATGCAGAAGCAAATGTTATGATAGGACATATGGTCCCTGGGGGACCCATGCTGGAGCAGTTCATGAAGGACTCTATCCTGTGGGTGGAATCCTACACTAGATTAGACAAAGAGCAGGAGAAGGAAGGAAAGACAGAGACAATGCATGCATAACGAACTGACCCCAACACACACTTCTCATTTCCCTGCATGGGTCAAGGGGTAGGAGGTAAAATAATCTATAATGAAATTGAGCCCAGAAACAAAGAGAGATCAAGAAAGAGGGATGGAAAAAGCTTTTTTTTTTTTTTTTTTTTTTTAATATTTGGTCTTAATTTCCCATTATTTTACTCTGTTATTCATGAGTAACAAATTAATTTTTCCCAAGTCTCATCTGTTTTGCCTGTGACAATAATTGCAGAATGATCACCCTGTCTTCATCTTGAGCCAGGAGGTTTTTTATTACATTTTCTCCCCTGCCCTGTTGAGAAAGGTGAGTGATAGAGTGACCAGGTTAACCCCCCACCCTCCTCTAAATTGGCAGATAGATAGCAAAATGTAGATAGCAATTAGATAGCAAAATATTTGCTATGGATTTATAATCCAGGATATCTCAGATTGTACTAAAATGAGCTAAGACCTACATGCTTACCACAGAACATGTTAAAAACTGATCAAATCTTGAGGTAATGAAGAAATGGTTAATGAGATAAAACCAATTATTCCCCTCTGTATGTGCCAAACACTGAACCACACTGAGAAACTCTAAGTGAGGGTAACTTCATTTAAGACTGTGGAGATTTGTAGCCAAATAATGCAATACTGTTGTATAGTAACAGGCAACAGTCTTTCTACTGCTTTTGCAAGAACTCAGGAGTGAGCCTTGACAGGCTTTTCTGAATTTTTTATCAAATATCTAGGACCTAATTTTTACATAACTCATCTGTAACAGTGTTCACCTATGGCTAGTCTGTTTACATTTGTATGGTAAAACAATAATTGCATATTTTACAGGAAAAATAAATGAAGTATTTTGTACATAAATAAACACATATAAATGCTAATGTATTGATGTATGTATTAGAGGGAAATAGAGGTCCGTTGTCATAGCAGAAGTCTTGTTAAAAACAGGAATGCAGAATGTTATAAAGAGGACTAGGGGCAAGAGATAGCATCAGAGATGAAGGCTACCATTTGAGACCACCATGCCTCTAAACAGCTCACAAATAGCTAAATTAATCTCTTACCTATACTGGGATGAAATACGCTTCAGGGATAGTCAAGAGAGCAAGGAACTGCTATCTATTATTAAACCTTTTCTTCATACTAGCAGTAATTTCTTCTTTTTATCTTTTCCCAGCTCTTCCTTCTATAACAATCAAATCTAAATTATTATCTATTTGAATTAACTATCAACTTTTCAACCACGCAAAAAAATGTATGTTCTTGGATTTTTTTCACTGTTTGTCAACCAATAGTTAAAGGAAACCAGTCTTGACCCATGGGCTGTTAACTGACAGCTAAAAGCTAAAAATACACCCTAGAATATCACAATTGTCTTGAAATGTTCATATTTGTGAGAAAAATTAGTCAAAGTGTTTTTGACTGTATTATATTACCTCTAGACAGATATTAAAGTATGCACTGTTTTCAGATACAATGACTCATACTATATTATCAATGCCAAGAAAAAGAGCTATAGTAATTCTATCATTAGTGCTGATTTATTGATTCTGTTTTATTTTATAGAAAGTAGTTCAAACTACTTAAGCCAATAGTAATGTAATTCATATTTGCATGATTTGGAGAAAGCATGTCACTTATGGAAATCAATGGTCAGTTTGTAATAAATTGATCCCAGAGTATCCCTGTAAATGGACTAAATTTATGTTTCTATTGTTTAAATCTTCAGATGCAGTCACTGTGAAGTGGTGGAAAACTCTATACATCAGGAAGGGTGTTTGTAGAAGTAACACTCTAAAATTCATACATACAGGTGGACACATACCTTTGTATGAAAATTTTGTTGGTGGAAGTGCTGGACATAGCAGATTTTCAAACCTTGCAGGCCTGATTGCTAACTGTGTGTTTCTTATGACTGTGGCAGAAAATTTTGAAGTGGATGCAACATACTGCTTGGATATATTTGACCGAAAAAAGAAATACTTGTTTTGCACAAGCTAACATTGTATTCCCGTTTTACAGTTAAAAATGATTGTTTGAGACACAAGGCCTTAAAAAATTCAGGACTTAAACTTTTCAGGTCCATGTAATTCCCAGGATCTGTAAGTAAAAGACTGAAAGCTTTTAGAAGAATCTCAGTTTTATATCTTAAAATGTGAAAACTATTTGATAAGAAATAAAACAAAAAAGATGCCTTGCTCAAATATTCTTCCTTAATTATGTTGCATGGATTTATTTCCTTTTTTTAATTACTAATTTTTTCTTTAAAAAACAAAAAAAAGCCAAACAAAAAAACAAAAAACCAACCAAAAAAACAACCCAACCCCCCCCCCCCCCGAAACCCCAAAACACTCTCACCTTGAAAGAAACTGAATCTCAGAGGAATTGGAAACCAATGATGAAATGCAGTACTCTGTATGTAAATAATCCATTCAAACACTTCTATGAATATCTCCCAGTTTGCATGTGAAATAGTAAATTTTGGTTTTAGCAATGCTTTTTTGAAGAAAAAGAAGATTGCTAAAATCCATCTTTCTGATCTCAACATTTTCACGTCATACAGAATCTCAGTACTTCTATTAATCTTGCCAGGGGAACAATCTAGAAAGACTGTGTGCAGTATCTGTTTTCTAATTCAGCCTGAAGAAACACACTTACTTGTAGTAATTTGTGTAGTATTTATTAGATCTCGAAAACAACAAAATGATCATTTTTTTAATGACAGAATAAAACTGTCCAATACAACTTATTTGATGCTAATCTAAATGCAAAAGCACCACAATCTAATGTGGAATGTATTATGAAATGGTACTTGATTTCAAAATATATTTCTCATAAATCTAACCCTGGAAGCATTTCTGGAGTATTTTCACAGAGAAAAATGGAGGGAAAGCACAACTGAGGAATATTAATTGATTTTGAAAGCTACAAAACATGGTAAGAAGTAAAACAGACATATTTGTACAATTGCAATGGCGTATAAATGTGTGTTTACTGGTTTGTGTTTAGAGCATTAGATTTTTCCTTCAAAGTCATATCATCATATCATGTACCATATTGTGTCTTTATCCTTCAGCCTTTTAATTACATCATTCTGGACTACTTTTCTATTATTGTGGCAATTATACACTAGGTCATTTTAATTATTAACACTTAAGTTAATCACACAATGGTAATCACACAAAACTTATAGGTAATACAGTTCATGAAAATTGTTCAGCTGGCCAAGTATATTTCATGATGAGGAAAATAGGAAGTTTAGTAGGCTGTATTAATTAGAGGCTTACTTCACTTAACTTTGGATGCTCAGGTAAAATACAAGATGCCATAATAAATTGGTAAACTCTGTATTTAGCTCCTACCTGGGGCTCAACATTACTGTATCACCTGAAGACCCCTCTTCCCAGCAGACAAGGACTGGGAAAAGAAGATCCGTGGGTTAAAATGAAAACATATTTATTGAAACAGCTAAACTGATTCCAGTGATAGCATAAGTATATAAAATTAGCTCAATGAAGTTACAGCAGTCACATTTAATGGGAAAGCAATCCTCAAGAGCAGAAGGAGGAAGGAAAGCAGGGTCAAGAGGAATCTAAGCAAGACCAGGAGCCTGAGAAGGAGCCCAAGAAGGAGCCCAAGAAGGAGCGTAAGGAGGAAACCCCAAGCACAAGACTCCCTTCTCCTCAACAAACTTCCTCCTTTATAATGTGTGACATTTGTAGTATGAGATAAACCTGTAAGGCAGATCAAGTCACCTGTCCTGGCTGACTCAAAAGT
The DNA here is from genome assembly GCA_013399055.1 of Ramphastos sulfuratus. Taxonomy (NCBI): domain Eukaryota; kingdom Metazoa; phylum Chordata; class Aves; order Piciformes; family Ramphastidae; genus Ramphastos; species Ramphastos sulfuratus. The sequence goes on from WBNM01037394.1 coordinate 81,634, forward strand.
GCTCATAGCTAGCCTGGCTAGGTTTCTGTCTCAGCAAAACCAGAACACAGATATGATAGAGGATCCATGGAACCAAAGTCTTTGATAATGAGGAGTGGAGGCTAGACCTGAACAACTGAGTACCACAGGTACTGTAGGTAAAATTAGAAGAGATTTCTTTATTTTGTTGTATGTTGCCCCATCTCCAAATACTTTAATAAATAAATTTTAGAAGAGTTAAAAAATCAGGCTTGCATATACTCACAATCCAAGTTAATATTTTATTACTTTATGCATAGTGGAGCAGCTTTGGCAGAAGGAATTGAAAGAATATCTCTCTCTTGACTATACTTCGGACTAATAATTAGTTAATCTCAATGGAAATGTAAACTTAGGTCCTTGAATTAAAAACTAAAGTGAGCCTATAACTGTCATGGTCTTTATGACAGTTATCATCATAAGCCAATCAAATAGAAATACAATAAAGAGGGGTTTGGGGTTTTGTGTGTGTGTGTATTTTTGTTTTTCTTAACAAGGAACAAGTTCAATATTTGACTCATGCTAGGCAGTTGAAATTGTTCTAGACATTACTAGCTTGCATGAGTGTTGTCCTATCAGCAGTGAGTTTTATACTAACACAACAATACAACATACATGAAATAACAAGGTTTGTATGGAGGGACTGTTCACGAGCAGCAGACTTAATATATTAGGAACCAGAAAATTGTGTCAGTAATCAACGACTCATCTTCCAGAGAGTTTTTCTGCTATCATGTTTTTACTGTCTACAGAAAAAGGGGGGAAAGACCTTTCATATACAATTTTCTTTGTGAGTCTCTACCCTTGTTATGAGAATTTTTTTCAGCATGTTACTTTAAAACACTGGCAAAATGCAAACTGAGTTGTGAAACAACACATCGCACCTTTTAAGTCCTTTTTCATGCATTAAACTTGTAACAATGTTGCTAATTCTTCAGTGTCTAGCATACTGTGCTTATTTGCATTTACAGAAAATGAGTGTAAAATGGAAGACAGAATATACTATCTTCATCTGCTAGCGTGTACACTTACTTTGTTCAGAAATAACATACATAACAAGTGAGGATTACATTCCCTCTATCTGATTCTGTAATATCTCCCAAGAATTTGTATTAGATCTTGTAATAATGGATGAGAGGGATAGAGGAACATTAGTCAAGATTGTCAACATGCAAGTAATCACCAAGGCAAGGTATTATATCCATATTTCATTAAGATAAAAATAGTTCCTTTACACTAAAACTTGTGAAGATTGATCACTGGAGCCAAACTATTTTATGAAAGAGGTTTTCAGAGATATAAACAATTTTATGCTACCAGTTCCCATTTACTTTCAATAAGATTTGGAGTCTGGACTGGTCATTGTTCCTTATAAAAGCTTCAATTGGTGGTTGCATTATTGCCCTGCTCTACTCTTTAGCCTGTTATATAAAATGTAATAGCTATTCTTATACCAGTCCAGGTAATTTTGGACAATTATCGATCAATGTATTGCTACATAGTTTTTTAAGATTACTATAGTAATATTCCTTGTAAACAACAGACATCTAATTCTGATAAAGAATCTTTTAGTGACAAGAAATGTATGAAATGTCTATTTGAATCTAATCTTTATTGTAATTCTGTATTTCTGCAATAGATTACTTTATGGCTATTTACTGACCTAATTTCCTATGCATGACTGAAGAGAAGTGATGAGCAAGCATTAAAGGCATCAGGCAAAATGCTCCTTAGATACCCAGTGCAAAGAACACAAAGACCATGAAAACACACAATGCAAGTGAAATAGAGAAATTGTGGTGGTGTGGCCTTGGCTGGGGGCCAAATGCCCATCAAAGCCGCTCTATCACTCACCTTCTTAGATAGACATGGGAGAGGGAAAATATAACAAAAGCAGAAGAGTCAAGATAGAAACAATTTAATAAGATACAAAGCCAAAGCAAAGGCCATGCACAGAAGCAAGAAAAAAGATGTTATTCTCTAATTCCCATCAGCAGGTGGTGATCAGTCATTTCCCAGGAAGCAGGGCTTCAGTACACGTAGCAGTTGCTCCAGAGAACAGATGCCATCAACAAAAGTCCCCACACTTCCTTCTTTCACTTAACTTACATACCTGACATAATATGGCATGGAATATCCATCAGTTTGGGTCAGCTGGCCCAGCTGTGTCCCCTCTCAAGATATTGCCCACCTTTCAGCATACTCTTGGAGCAGGGAAAATGTTGGAAAAGCGCAACCTTGATGCTTGGCTTAGCAGTAGCCAAAATACTGGTATGTTATCAACAACCAGCTACGGCACTGCAAAACAGCACTAGAAAGATGCTCTGGGGAGAATAAACTTCAGCTCAGCCAAACCAAATACAGTAATGAAAAAGATGAAAGTACAAATAAAAAATATCACATACTTGCATAGATACACAGAAAATGCTTCTAAGCAGAAAAATGTATAATTTTTTATTCCTCAAGGCCAGTAAGAAAATACATAGGAAGAAGATTTTCATCAGTACGACATTAATTTCCATTGATTATTCTATGAGTAAATAAGGCACTCGGATAAAGCAAAATGGAGAGCTGGCAGTCATTGGTGACATATGCTTTGAGGCAACAGGTCAAAAGGAATGTAGATGAATAAAAATAAATGTTGAAAATTAATCAGCTAAGACTAAATTGATAATATTAACATATTTCTTTAACAATAATATTATACCCTTGATAGAAAAAAGTTATTTCTCTTTTCTTCATAACTAAGAAAAACAAACTTTGTGAAAGACACAATGATTTTTTCCAGCTAGTCTTTTTCTTTTCTAAGTTCCTGCACTGGATGAACTAGAGTTGGACTGGATGATCTTTGAGGTGTCTTCCAGCCAGATGTAATCTGTGATTCTTTTACACTATTCAGCAGGCACTCTTCTTCATTATAAACAAACAACCAAAACAACAAC